>CAUPSL010000030.1:0-2500 GCA_963514005.1 Raja brachyura
CACCCCCCCATTCCTGCATATCAATATGCCCATACAAAAGCCCATTAAATGCCCCCATGGAATCCAATTCCGCCACCATCCTCGGCAGCACGTCCAAGACTCCCTCCGCCCTCCGTGTAAAAAATAACGCCCCGCCATTCCCTTTCAGCATGAAGCATTTACTCGCTCATCATTCACTGAAAATGCGTTAGATATGATGTGCATAGAGAATAACTGGAGTAGAAATTCAGATTCAGTCATTTTAACATTGTGTCTTTTCTCTCTCAATAAATCGATTACAACGTCGAATGTTAATAAATTTATTTCACATCAGCGTACATTCAGAACTAAGAAATATAACTTAGTGTATTGCGGCTGGGGCACTGCAGACACCCGAGTGGAACCATTACGATCCCGGTAAACACTGCGACATGAAGGAAGGGTAGCGTTGTCCGTGTGAACACAAGACGTCGCGGAAACAAGGACTTTCAGAGGCTAGTTTACAAAAAGGGAAGCACGGTGCTGGAGTAAATGAGCGGGTCAGGCAGCATCTCTGGAGAAAAGTGACAAGCGGCGCTTCGGTTGGGGATCCCTCGTCACACTGTTTGTAGTGGCCACGGATGGAGACATAGCTGAAAGAGAGGTGGAGGCTGCAGAAATCTGGCAAGAGATAGATGAATACATATGAAGGTGGCGATAAATTAGCACCAGGATATGTGCTTCCGCCATTACCCTGGCAGCGTATTCAAGACTCCCATCACTCTCTGTTTGGAAAACGTGCCCATCCCATCTCCTGTAAACTTTGCCAAGAACACGAACACTTTACTCTGTCATCATAAACGCTGCGTGGATTACATCTCATCTGATTCCAATAGAACTGGTGCAGGATTTTATTCGATTTTAATCCAACATCTTTTCTCTCTCAAATGAGATGTTAGTGTGACGATTACTCCATGTCAGCGGATTAATTTTACGACAGCGTACAATCGGAACCGAGGGACGCACAACGGGCAGCGGTAAAATTGCTGCTTTGGAGCTCAATAGACCCAGATTAGATACTGACTACGGCTGCTGTTTGTTCGGAGTGTGTAGAGTTTCCCTGTGACCGTGTGGGGTTTCTCCGAGGGCTCCGATTCCTCTCACACTCCAAACACATACAGGTTTGTAGGTTAATTGGCTTCGATAACATTGTAAATTATCTCCAGTCAGTAGGTTAGTGCTACTATTCGGAGTGATCGTTGATCAGCACGCATGCGGTGGACCGAAGAGCCAGTTTCCGCGCTTTACCGCTAAACGCATAAAACTCAAGAAATATAACGCAAAACAGAAGCTGGGAACGTGTGTAGTTTCCCCAAATAGGAATCCGGATGAAAATAAACAACAAAGTAGTAGAATAAGTCAGCAGTTCAGGCAGGGCCTCTGGCGAACCTGGATAGGCGACGGTTCTAGTTGAGATATTTCCTCAGTCTAATTGAATGGGATGAGGATGAGAGGGCAGGACGAAAGGTGTGGCGGGATAAAGTCTGGTCTGTGATCGGTGAATAGAGGCGATGGGTGTTTTGGACATGGTTTAACAAAGGCCAGAGATGAAAGGGCAATAGAACATGTGACATAAAGAGATCGTAATGTAAGAATCGTGAAAAGGCAGGTAGGGGAATTTAGGTGAGCGGGGGCTGGGGAATGGGGTAGGGTGGGGGAAAGAGAGATGTGTGCGTATTAAATGTGGAGTCCATGAAAGAGACCCGAAAGCATGTTGATTGGGTGGGAAGATATAGAACATGTGGTTTCTGGTAAATACGATGTACTAGTTATTCCATTTTCATTGTTAATAAAGTGTAAGAACAAGGAGATTACGCGTGAGCCGTTTTAAACAGGTGCGAGGCGCGCTGCTTGGGAACAATATACGGGCCAGCAAGTAAGAATAAATTGGACAATGGGTAAAATCTACCAACAGGGAGATGCCCATTACACACCTTTACTCTGGGTGGAATCGAGAACACAGAATAGTACGATCTTGAGAAATACTTAATTGAACGGCGGTGTCACATCCAACTGTGGTTCCAGGTAAATGGAGGTCAGATTTTAGTTCAAAAGCAAATGAAACATGCTGCCTATGTTGGAGGTTTGAAATAAAAACGGAGAATTACTAGAATATTCATCTGATTGGGCACCGACTACAAAGTGAGATGAGATTGGAAGTTGAAAATCTTCCATCCTGCAGAATAATCCTGTACTTTCTCCATGCTGGAGGGGTCTGTCTCCGTGTTGTCTCTCCAAACAAACAAAAAACAATATTGGCGATTCACTACAGAAACTATTGTCTTGGCCTCCAGTTAACGAGATAGACATCGCGGTGCAGGTTTGGAGGCAAACTGCTTAGATGCACATATGTTGAGTTCAGTTCGGTTCAGTTCAGTTTATTGTCACATATGTGTCATTAGAAAGTCAATACATGATTGCAATTGAAGCATTTATAGCGGGGGACTTCAATTGTTGAATTGAGAGTAGAATTTTAAGAGTG
>CAUPSL010000030.1:7500-25000 GCA_963514005.1 Raja brachyura
CTGATTCCCCTTTTGGTTTGTAAACGGATCAAAATGTAAACAAAGTGCAAACTACGGGATCTAGATATTTTATTTTGGATCAATTCGTGCTGCGGATACATTGCTATTCGGGATTCGTCTACGGGGGAAGATTAGATTGAACGCTTCAACATAACTCTTTTCATCATGTAGGGTCGGGGACGATATCAGAGAGAACAACTGCTGGGACAAGCAGCAACGGAGGTGGAAAGGACGAGGGTGGATGTGATCGTGAGGAAAGTATGTAGATTTATCGTTGGCGGATTAGCAGTCTGGGAGGAAAGTACTCAGCAGCAGGGGAATTAATATTATCAATCATCTCCCTCCGTTATGTCGCTTATGATCCTTTCAACCCCAATCCCCCGGAATCAATATCAACGGCGTCCTTCGGCCTCCCTTCCACCCCTCGCCCCATCCCCGGTCCCCATGTTAAACCAGATTCTAATACAATACTGGGGACGAAAAGGACGGCAGATTTTTTACTCCTCCATGGAACGCGAAGTGCTGTTTTACAGTTTTTGTCAATCGCTTTGACACTAGTTTCAGAACCTTGATGTCATTTTTCACAACTCTAGATACAAAACTCAAAACGGTCACCACTTGTATCACAGGCTGTCCAACGTTCAAAACATTGCATTGTGTATTCATATCTTTAAAGAAAGCTTGCACTCACAGAATCATTAGTTCAAACAACTCATTTATCATGAAATACCATAGGGACATTCCTTTAGATCACCCACACACAACATACACATAGTTTCACTGTTTAGTTGTTTGTACAACCATTAAATATTGTAGTACAAAATAAGCGATACATGTTTCATCCTGTGCTACACGTAATGTCACTGTAAAAGGATTAGTAGAGAGAATACCAAAGACACAGTGGAATCATTGAACAAAGCTGAAATTTATTGATGAATACAAACTAAATGACAACATAGGTTGAATTAAAGCACCAATTACAGTAACAAAACAAAAAAAAAGTCCTGCAAAACAAACTGCCGTGTTCCTCACCAGGCTACTGTGCAGTAAGAAAAAAAAGCTAAACAAAGGATAATTAATCACTCGTCATCCCCATCAACCCTGTCTTGTGGATTGGGCCACAGGTTCTCATCCACATCCGCATAGATGTTTTCGTTTGCCAAACATCTTGGAAAGTACCTTCGCGCATGGCGAATCCAGGCCTGACACTGGTCTGCTGTAATGTCATCGCAGGCATAGTCCATGGCCTGAAGAAGGGTCACTTGTTGATGCGGATGCCGATCATACACTTTCCACCTCCATGTGGAGAAAAAGTCCTCAATGGGGTTAAGGAAATGAGAGTATGGGGGCAAGTACACAGTGAGGAACTGTGGATGGGCCTGAAACCATGCCTGCACCAGATGAGCGTGGTGGAACCTGACGTTGTCCCACACAATGACATAAATTACACCAACAGCTCTACAGACTAGAGTTAGCTCATCAAGAAATGCAACAAGGAGCTCTGCATTGCATGCGCCAATCAGGGATCTACACCCTACCACACCATCATCTGATATCGCCGCACACATACTGATGTTGGCCCCACGTCGTGCAGGCACTTGTATGGTTGCCCGCTGGCCAATTAAATTTCGCCCTCTCCTCCTTGTCTTGGCCAGGTTGAAGCCTGCCTCATCCACAAAAACAAATTTGTGATGATTTTCATCCGCATCCAGGGCCATCACCCTCTATGTACAAGGAGACATGTTGGAAAGAGAATTACTGACGGTATTGATTACAATACAATGATGGGGAATTTTTTCACAAACAGGCATCATGAAACTGAACATACCTGAACATACTCAATCCTCAGTTGCTTCACTCTGTCTTCATTTCTTTCAAAAGGCACACAGTACAACTGTTTGAGGGACACCTGGTGCCTTTTCAGAACACGTGCAATGGTCGGCAAACTTATGGCTTCCACATTCCTGAAGAGATCTTCATCGTCCAGGATGTTCTGTCTGATTTCTCCAAGCCGAATGTCATTTCTGGCCCGGACCATGTTGACCACAGCCCGTTCCTGTTCCTCAGTGAGGAGTCTGCCTCTGCCTCCACTGTTGGGTCTAGTCTCAATTCTGTAGGGAATATGACAGGAAGAACATGTCATCATTCTGTAGAACACAATTTCATAGTCACATTACCTACTCTGTGCTGCACATTGGCATGCAGTGTACAATCATTTGACAATTACAGTAAGAGTAGCCTACAGTACTGTAATGTTTACTGTAGTGCATGCTGAAGACTTACCGGTTCTCATTGCGGAAAGTTCTAATGATTGAGGCCACGGTTGATCTTCTAAGGTTTGGTTGTATCATTCTCGCTGCCTCAATCATTGTCATGCCATGATTGATGACATGATCTACAACCATTGCTCTAATCTCATTGGAGACTCTTTGCTGTTGCTGTCTTGGTCCTTGTCCTCGACCCCGTTCCCCCACACCTCGCAAACAGGGTCCATGGCCACCTCTCAAACGGGGTCCATGGCCACCTCTCAAACGGGGTCCATGGCCACCTCTCAAACGGGGCCCATGACCACCTCTCACAAGGGGTGCTTGTCCCCTGCCATTCCTTTGACCACGCCTTCCTCCTCTTCCTCTTCTTCCTTCTCCTACTTGACCTCCATGGTGCCCACCTGCCTGCTCCATGTTGTATCACTACAGATGTTGTTGTGGATGCCACTTATACCCATACCACAAGGTCAGATCAATCATCAGTAACAAATTGGTGTCACAGGTGGTGTCAATCATTGTCGTCATCCTGAAACTTTCATGATCTGAACATGCTCATCCTCAGTTTCCATAAGACTATGCTTTAAGAGTACTGCAACAGTTACTTGCCATTTTGAGCAGTTGTATCAATTCATAGTTAGATTATTGTAATGAAATGAATAGTCATCTAAAATGTAATGTGTGAATTGCATTTTGAATTGGTTATACTTTGATGTTAAGTTGTGTCATTTTGAACAGGTGATTATAGTTCAATGGACAAATGATCTTTGGTTTATGTGAATTGTATCCAAGAAATTGGAAAAAGTGTTAGAGTTTTGAAAAAAGTGCATTTTGATCATTGGTTGTGAGTTTTGTATCTAGAGTTGTGAAAAATGACATCAAGGTTCTGAAACTAGTGTCAAAGCGATTGACAAAAACTGTAATACAACGGGTCAGGCAGCATCCCTGGGAGTTACCGGTATGAGATGTTTTAAGTTCGTCGAACACAGTAGTGGAGTAACCCAGCGTTCAAACGGCCAGATGAAATGTTCTCACCAAAGCGACACCTATCCATGTTCTCCAGATATGCTGCGTGATCCTCTGAGTTACTCCAGCACTGCCTTCCAACAAAATGTCTTCCTCTCATAATAAACCCCACCTTATGCTTATATCCTGCAATTCCCATTTCCTCCTCCAGCGTCGCTGTCCCGAGATCACCGTTCACTTTCAATTCAGGACTCTATGATCATTGGTTTAATCATTGAAATAATTAAATAGTTGAGTTCATGAAAACTGTTTAATTATTTCAATGATTAAACCGATGATTTGGAAAGTCAAGTTCTAATTTACCACCACATATTCTCCCCTTTACAACGACGCTTTAAATTATCGTCTTGTCTACGCTTTAGAGGTCTGCCCGATGTATCCTCTAAACTGTTCCCTATCTATCAATTTATGTTTGGTGATGCTGCGGCCATGCGTATGAAGATTATTTATCTTTCTTCATAGCACTCCGGGCTACTGTTAAGTGCAGGAGATCACACAAAAGGGGTGCGAGAGCCCTCACGATGAATCAGACAGACAACACATTAAGCAACTGAAGTCACACCTTACCAGGGATACCAAACGCCGCCAGGATCGGATAGATGATTTCATTGACGTACAGAAATGGAGCACTCCCATTCTGGAAGAGTCCCTGTGACGGCGTTAAGTCCGGGCGCACAGTGGAGTAAGTAGCGCGGTTCAGATACTCAAAAATACTCGCGCCATCTCTCCAGTGGGATAGGGGAGTGCCGGATCCCAGGTATTATTCACAGTCTCTCGAACAAACACATTTATTTCCGTACAGTGAGGTAATTTCACCCATCCCTTGGTGGAGGAATGCTTTATGCAAATCATGAGTCCACGGACATATTACTGACCCTTTCGCTGAATCTATTGTATAACCGGGCAAGGCACCGGTTGGTTAGTTGCTGGAGAGTATTAGCAGAACGAACTCTGAAATATTTATCGCTATTGATCACAATTATAGGCACAGGAAAGGGAAGGATCATGACACAACGATTTGCTTAAGTTGTAGTTCGAATTCAAAGGTGAATCATTCAGGGAAACAACGTGTAAAACTCATGTGGTGGAGTCGAAGCCTATCAAATCCATCGCCCTCTTCGGACACAGCAGTATATTCCACTGGCCAATATCGCCAATGTAATCTTCTCGTTAATCGTAGTTTACATCTGCTTTACGTGCAGATGATTCATTATAGTTCAAATGCACTCGGGAAAAACACTCGGGATATGTTGGAACACTCGGGAAATTAAAACTCTCGGGATATGTTGGTAGTTTGATTATGTTGGACATAAACATCACAGAATGTCCAGAGCGGGCGACACGTATAGAGAGAAATAAGATTTCAACTTAAAATATATCACCCTGTAGTAGGTGTCTGTGGAAGGTTCCCCACCTGAAACGTCATCTTACCATTCCCTACACATTTTTTGAGGTCCCGAGATGTTTTTTCGAGGATGGGTTTTAGTGGAGCAGACAGGGAATAGGCTATTCTGGAATTGTGTCATGAACTGGATTTGATAAGGGTGCCACTAGGAGGTTGCGACCATCACATGATAATATTAAACCTGAAATTTGAAAGGGAGCAGATGGAACAACTGGACATGAGGTACGGTTGGCCAAATTTAACTGGAAAGGGATCCGATCAGGAACCTGTGTGGAACAGCAACGTGGTACCCATATGGAATAGTAATTTCTGGGGATATATATTGAAAGGTGCAGGATCTTTTCAATCCAAAGAGGAAGATAGATTCTAGAAGCTGAATGCGCCGACCGTGGCTGACAAGATGTCAAATATAGCACTAAACTAAACGAGAAGGCAAAACATTTGCAAATATTAGCGGGATTAGAGGATTGGAAAATATTTTTATAAACTGTTGTTAACTAAATAACTGAAAAGGTAAAGATGAAATATGAAGATCAGGAGCCAATGATATAAAACAGGATAGCAAGTGCTACTCAAATATATAAAGAATAAGAAAGAGGCAAGAGTGGACATTGGACCGCTGGAAAATTATGCTGGCGAACTGATATTGGTCAATTCAGCAATGGAAGAGGAATTGAATTTTTTTTTGCATCGGCAATCACAGTAGAAAACACCAACAACGTGCCTGGAATTCAAGAGAGTCAGAGGATGGAAGTTAGTCGAGTGGATATTACTAAGGAGATGGGGCTTAGGAAACTGAAAGGTCTGGTGGAACAGTCACCTGTACCTGATGGACCGCACTCTATGGTTTTGAAAGAGGTGGCTGTAGGGATTGCGATGTGATTAGCAGTTATCTTTCAAGAAACGGTAAAGTTAGTAGTGGTTGCAGAAGATTGAAAATGTGTACATATTACCGAGCTGCTCACAAAGGGAGCAAAGAGGAAGTGTGGAAAACATAGCCCGACATCAATGCTTGATACGATTTTAGATCAATTTGAAAGATGGTGTACCTGAGTACCTAGAAGCATGATAAGATAGGCCAAAGTCAGCATGGTTTTGTGAAGAGGAAATCTTGTCTGACGAATGTTGGAATTCGTTGAGGATGTAAATTGCAGAACAGACTAAGGAGAGCCCTTGGATGTTGTTTACCTAGACTTTCATAAAGCCTTTGATAAGATGCCACACGCGAGGCTGCCAAAGGTGATGAAATATTAATGTATCAAAGGGAAGATACCATCATGGATAGCAGCTTGGGTCTATGGCAGTAGGCATAGAGTTGCAATAAAGGGCGCATTTTCTGGTCGGCTGCCAGTGACTAGCGGAGTTCTGCAGGGGTGGGTGCTGGAACCGTTACTCCACATTGTATATCAATGATTTCGATGAGGGAAATGAAGGCTTTGTGGGGAAGTTTGCACATGATACAAAGATAGGTGGAGAAGCATTTCGTGTCGAGAAAGCAGGTACTTGATTGAAGCACGTGGACAGGTTGGGAGAGTGGACAGAGTCGTGTAAGATGGAATACAACGTAGCAAGTGTGGAGGCATGCACTTTGAAGTAGAAGTAAGGACATCGACTATTTTATAACTGGGAAGAAATATCAAAAAGTGGAGATGTAATGGGACTTGAAAATGCCTGTGCAGGATTCCCAAAAAGCTAATTTGCAAGTCGAGTCGGTAATAAGGAAGGCACACACAACGAGAACATTCACTTCGAGAGGATTTGAATACAAAATCAGAGATTAAATGGTCAGGATTTCTAATGCGATGGTCAGGCCGCATTTGAAGTATAGTGAGCAATTTTGGGCCCCATATCAGAAAACTTATGTGCTGGCGCTGGAGCGAGTCCGGGCAAGCTTTACGAGAATGGTCCCATGAATTAGACTGATTCCATGAATTAGTGGGTTGACATACGATGAGTGTTTGTGGGCTTTACTCACTGGAGTTTAGAAGAGTGGGGAGTCGGGGGGGGGGGGGGGGGGGACTCATTGAAACTTACCGGATAGTGAAACGTCAGGATAGAATGGATGTAGATAGGAAGGTTAATTCCCGGGATGGCGGGACTGACATATGCTGAGAGAATAGAGCGGCTGGGCTTGAATATTCTGAAATTTAGAAGGATCAGCGGGTATCTGATAGAAACATGTAAGATTATTAAAGGTTTGGACACGCTAGAGGCAGGAAACATATTCCCGAAGTTGGGGGGGGGGGGGGGGGTACGAAACCAGGGGCCACAGTTTAACAATAAGGGTTAAGCCAATTAGAACGGAGATGAGGAAACACATTTTCGTACAGAGTGTTGTGAGTCTGTGGAATTCTCTGCCTCAGAGGGCGGTGGAGGCCGGTTTTCTGGAAACTTTGAAGAGAGAGCTAGATAGGGCTCTTGAAGATGGCGGAGCCAAGGGATATGGGGAGAAGGCAGGAACGGGGTACTGATTGTGGATGATCAGACATGATCACGTTGAATGGCGGAGCAGGGTCGAAGGGCCAAATGGACTACTCCTGCATTTTTTATTGTCTATTGCCTGTTGTCTATTGTCTGTTGTCAATCGTCATAACCTCAGAATAAAACGACGTTCCTTTAGGAAGAAGCTGAGGAGGAATATTGAGATTCCTATTAAGATTGGATAGACTCGGCTTGTGCTCGCTGGAATTTAGAAGATTGAGGGGGTATCTTATAGAAACTTACAAAATTCTTAAGGTGTTGGACAAGCTAGATGCTGGAAGATTGTTCCCGATGTTGGGGGAGTCCAGAACAAGGGGTCACAGTCTAAGGATAAGGGGGGATTCCTTTAGGACCGAAATGAGGAAAACATTCTTTACACAGAGAGTGGTGAGTCTCTGGAATTCTCTGCCACAGAAGGTAGTTGAGGCCAGTTCATTGCTATATTTAAGAGGGCGTTAGATGTGGCACTTGTGGCTAAAGGGATCAGGGGGTATGGAGAGAAGGCAGGTACGGGATACTGAGTTGGATGATCAGCCATGGTCACATTGAATGGCGGTGCAGGCTCGAAGGGCCGAATGGCCTACTCCTGCACCTATTTTTCTATGTTTCTAATATCTTCAGCGGAATCTGTGGAATGCATTGCCACAATGCTGCGTAGGCAAAGTTAATTGAATTTTTTACTGCACAGATAGATGGATTATTGGTTTCTCCGGGGTTATGTGGAGAAGGCAGGAGAATTGCGTAGAGGGGCCGCGGAACGATATTGTAAATGGGGGGTGGCTGGGGCTGAGCGATCACTGATCACCGGCCTAGGATTTACCCGGTGAGGGAGTGGAGGGACCGAGTGGGGGATGCGTTGCACAATTATTTTTTTGTTGTTGTTGCTAGTCCTCCAAAAACTGGGGGATAATACAGGCTATCCCCCGACTCAGAAAGTGGGGGGGATATATCCCCCCCCCCTCCTCTCTCTCTCTCTCTCTCTCTCTCTCTCTCTCTCTCTCTCTCTCTCTCTCTCTCTCTCTCTCTCTCTCTCTCTCTCTCTCTCTCTCTCTCTCTCTCTCTCTCTCTCTCTCTCCCTCGCTCTCGGGGCCGATTCTTTCATTCTCTTCCGCTCTCGGGGCCGATTCTCGGGACCAAAGATCATGCTCGAGACCGATTGTCTCTTGGGGCCGTCGGCCCCACCCACCCTCCCTTCCCTTCGCTCGGCGGCTAATCACAGCGCTTCTTTCACTGTCCCACATCACGAATGAGAACCGCGCTGTGATTGGCCTTTGAGCGAAGGGAGGGATGGTTTTCGGGGGACTGTCGGTTTCCGCCACGGCTGTTCGTGGTTTTTGCGGCGCTCAATGTGCGCTTGTTCTGAGGTTCTGGATGTCCAAGATCATCAGGAGAAGAGAAATACAATCCTGGGGGTCGGATATTTTCGGGTTATCAAGCAAGTCTCTCCACAAAAGTGGAGGCCTCCAGCCCCCCCCCCCCCCCCCCCCCCCAGTTCCGCGGCCCATGGAAGATGGGAAGATTGATCAGTCATGTTCGAATGTCGGAGTAGACTTGATGGGCCGAATAGCCTAATTCTGCTTCTATCTCTTATGGCCATGAATTTACACAGATGCAGCCTGAGACGCTGTCTTCCGCCAGCAGTTTGTTTTTTTTTGCTCAAGATCACAGCAGCTGTAGATTCCAGACTTCAACGTTTCACGTTAATGACGTTATATCAGAACATCCACATTTGATACGAGGGTTACAGGAAGCAGCGGAAGGTAGTGCCATCAAAGACCCACACAACTCTGGCGGCACTGTGAACGCGTTGTTACCATTGTAAGAAGGTGCAAGAGCCTGTTCTTCAAAGCGTTACCATCACGTTGAACAACGGTTCTTCTAATCAACCATTTGGATTGTGTACCATGTTTGTGACGTTTCCGAGAGGAAAAAGGGGGCTGGGGAGTTGCAGTAGGGATCAGGAGCAATGTCATTGCTGCACTGAGAGGACATCTTGGAAGCCTCATCCAACCGAGCCATATGGCTCGAACACAAGAAAGGAAAATCACATTAACTACAGATGGAGTTACATTATAGGCCTTCTGGAAATATGCAGGCAGATCATGGACAGAGATTCACTTAGAAGGGCCATTGGTAATTTTAACTTTCCCAATATTGATTGGAACTCGCTTACAGAGTGGACACGCTCTGATTGGACACTATTTATTAGATGCCTTTCAAATGTTTCTTGAAATAATATGTAAACCGCCAATCAAGGGAAAGGGCAGCACTAAAATATATTAGGTATAAGTCTGATCTGGTGATCACATTTCAATGATTTTACATATTCTGGACTGATCATAATCCGGTACATAATTTAAAAAATGTATGTGGATAAAACCTATCTTTGTGGAAGACTGTTCACATTATTATCAGGCATGATCTAGAGAAATTAGGTTTACATTTAATTTAGTTGTGATATACAGCGCCGAATCAGGCGCTTCAGCCCATCGACGCCGCACTAGCCAGCGATCCCACACATTAACAATATCCTACACATATTAGGGATAATCTACACGTATACCAAGCCAATCAACCGACAAAACTGTACGCTTTTGGAGCGTGGGAGGGAACCGAAGATCTCCGAGAAGCGGTCACGGGGAGAACGTACAAACCTCGTACAGGCAGCACCAATATTCGTGATCGAACCCGGGACTCCTGCGCTGCAAGCGCTGTAAGGCAGCAACTCTACCGCTGCACCACCGGTTGAACTGGCCTTTTCAGTGTGTTCTCATCTGAATGGTGGGTATCCTTTGAAACCCAGATAATTAGAGTTTAGAACCAAGTTAGAATGAGGACACGACGGCAAGATTGTAATCCTTGGATGATAAGAAGTATTGTAACCTTAATCAAAACAAGCATTTGCAAAGTTTGGAAACGGAAAGCAGCCGAAGATAAAGAAACTAGGAAATAATTTAAACAAGAAAGCCATGAACGTTTCTGGACAAGCATAATGAAGGAGAAGTCAAAGACATTTTATGCATATATTATAAGCAAGAGGATGACATGTTATTTGTTTAATGTAAAGGTTATAAATTGAATGGAGGAGAGTTTTAAATTAGATTTTTCAGGACAGTTCTTCTTTAGATGCCTGGATGCGCGCCTTGGGGAGGTGGTAGATGTAGATACGATGGCAACATTTAGGAGGAATTTAGCCGCCCATGAACAGGCAGACAGTGCAGGCGCACACGTCGTATGTACGCAGTTGAGATCAGAGGTTTTGGCATCATGACCGGGGCAGTCATGGTGGGCGGTATTTCTTCCAATCCTGGACTGTTCAATATTTTATGTTCACGCTGGGCCAACACACCGAAGGGCTTCAGAGGACCTTCTGTTCTGTGGCATGAATGTAAACCAGGCCAAAAATATTCAGACAGATGTGGAGGAAAACATGCATGGATTTTGAATTGCACGCACACTGCTACGAATGGAACATGAGGCTGGAGAAACGAGTTGTAGTTGACAAGGGGAGGACGGCGATGGTGCGTCAAGGATGAAATGCCATTATGGTCGATAATCCAAATGAAATGGATCTGCGACGATTAAATTGGTGTCTTGGTGACAATTGGTGACAACCCAAGTCCAATAGGCGCACCATTTCGAGTAGTCTTTTAGAGTATTTTGACGACCCCAGTGTGTTGACGTGGATCGTATGTTGGTGGTTTGAGGAAATGGGAGTCTCTCCCGCTGCTGATGCCGCAGATGAACCAAAGATCATGCGACGAGCGTGAGTTCATCGACGTGTGACTGAAGCAATGCAAGCAAACTCTAACACGTTATCTACCAGAATTAAAGTGGAAACAATTGAACGGGTTAAATTAGGAATATATACGTTAGCTTCCCACCAATGGTGGACTTGGCTCCAACCCTCCGTCTTCAGAGAAAGGAGCGAGCGTGGTCTTCAGGCATGAAAACAGGGAGTTAAATGTCGGAGAGTGTGGACGTGCGCTGCAGGCTCGAGGGGGAAGTAGAGGGAGTCGGTTTAGGGGTTTTAAACAGGACGTTAATCCCTGGCGGCTCCCACTCGGTTCGAATAGCCGATACATTTCAACAAATATTTAAGATGTTTTTCTCAATAAGTTGTTGGTAGACGGAATGATTGACTTCAATCTGTGCATTATGATGTCTGCCTGAATTGTGCTGAGGCGGGTGACTGAGAACTGACTCAAGACTCCTGTAGAAAAAACTCACCTGTAGTCATAAAGCTTCCTGCTCCGCGTCTCCGGTCTCGGTGCATGAATAGAACGCATCTGCAGGTCGAGGCGGCCAATGGCAGGAAGGCGGTGCGCATCCCCCAAAGTATTCCGCCTGGACAGGGTTTATACGCTTGATCTCGTCCACCTCTCCAAAGGTTTCTGGGAATCGTCAGCATAGCTGCCTTGCAGACCACAGCTGTGACGCGCCACCACGTCATGTTACTTCAATTCAACTACTCAACCAGCGGCAGAAAACAAAAGCAACCAAAACTCAGCAGAACGCCATTGACTGGAAATGAAGCCAGCATTGGTAAACAGGTCGGCCTGGTGGGATATTTCAGCGCCAGTGAGAAGATAAGGTCTAAGCTTTACGGAATAGGTCGGTCTCCTAAAACGGTCCATGTTCAGCTGCCTGTAGACCTTGAGTTAAATATGTAGAGATGCAACTGAGATAAGCAAATGCACCACAGACCAATAACTAACCCAGGCATCTCCCTGAGAGACGATGTCACGTAGTTTGAACTTCTTCACGAACTCCATGCACCCGTCCCACATACCGCAGCCTGTATATTCTCCCCGCTGTAAAAGATCTACCCGATATTGCAGAGTATAAATCAGCCAGGTTTCACCTCCTGCACCCGCCGCTCCATTGATCTAATATTTATTTTTCTGTTTTCCATCCGTCTGTGTAAAACTGTGAAAGGGAAGAAATAGATAACAATTGGCAGAAATTCTGTGTGGACAGGTGAGAATGGGAAGGAGAATAGTTAGTGTGGGGTACCTGAAATGGGAAAATATGTCATTAATACCATAGGGTTGCAGGCTCACCTGTTCACTGTTTCTCTCTGAAGCTTTGTTTCTATACTCTGGTGTCGATGCTATGTATTTCCATGGCTTTCCATTTACACCCGGCAAATTCAGACTCCAAGACCAAGCATCAGCCTGGGAGGAGGTGACAGGGCGTTGTATTGAACATGAGTGCAGCAGGCTCCAATTCAACCGGCGCTCAAACATTTGTCCCTGCAGGATGGAACGGAGTAACAAGGTGAACAGAGCAATGCGCATCCCGAGGAAGCTCAAAGGTAGGCACAAGGAACTTGGAACAGAGAGAAACATAGACCAACAAAATAGGTGTAGGAGTTGGTGTGTTCGAGCCAAAATAGGTGTAGGCTCGAACACACCTGCGAGAGGGTTCGAGCTAAATCTAACTCTCCCTTGAAAACATCCAGCGATTTGACCTCCACTGCCTTCTGTGGCAGAGAATTACACAAATTCACAACTCTCTGAGTTAAAAAAGTTTTATTGGCAGATATTGTCATATTCTTGATTAGTAGAGCCAGGATGTTTATTCACTAAAAACACTGAAATAGGCAGAAAAAGAGCAAAAATAAAATTACATCTCATCTTATTTCTCTGACGATCCTGACTGCAGCAGATCCTTCTTCAAAACAGTTGACGATAACAAAACAGAGTACAATAGGGAGCCATGGATCCCGCCTAGGCAAAACGGGCAGAGGACGTAACGGAATCCCGGGTGCTGTTTCCCTGAACAACTGCACACGTGACGATCCATTGAGGAAGATCTTCTTGACACTAGAGACTAGGCGTTCGACATTTGGAAACAAGCTACGTATATGCTTGTTAATTCTATGGAGGCCTTGAGCTAAGCATGTCAAATGCAACAGTTTGGGGAATAAAATCACACACAGAAGAACATTGTAGTGTTTTATACCTTCTGGCCAAAGAACAGCAAGTGAAGATGCAAACAACTGAGCAATAGTTGAGCTCTTTGAATTCCGATGTCAACAAATACCCCTTTGATGGTTGACCTGCCACCAATGTACCGCTGACCACATTGGCAGCATATTCCCCCACAGCATCTGTTGTCTCGTCCATTGAGATCCATATTTTGTTGCATACAACTTCATCTCTTTTGTTTTTGCGCACCAATGTTGAAGTTGCTGTCAATATCATTTTTCGGTAATGATGACTCACTTGGTATATGTTCCTCTTTGTATTTCTCTAAAAAAAACTCTGAGAGATTTGTTTTCCAATTTCCACAGTGGAATTCCAGCATCAAATAATGCGTTGCACAGATCACTCGAAAACTCAGATTTGCGACTGGAAGCAGCTGTAAATGTAGTGAGGAGACAAGCTTCGGTATTTCACTTGGGTAGTCTACACGCCAGTGGTATCAATATTGACCTCTCTAATATTAGATAGCCCTTATCTTCTCCCTCCTCCCCCTTCCCAGCTCTCATTCTAGTCCTACTGTCTCCGTCTCTTCCTTTCATTTTCCCGCCCCCGCCCCCCCCCCCCCCCCCACACTTCAGTCTGAAGAAGGGTCTCGACACGAAACGTCGCCTATTCCTTTTCTCCATGGATGCTGCCTCACCCACTGAGTTTCACCAGCATTTTCTGTCTCCTTTTGATTTTTTCTCCATCTGCATTTCTTTCTTAAATAGTTTTTGGAGAAAATTGAAACAAAGGGGAGCGGTATGAACGAATGAACGAATGAACGACCGACGGTGGCGCTCCCGGTTTCGCGCCGGTGGTGGACGTTTTCATGGAAGTTACAGTATGTTAACATGTTAATAATGACATTAATATTAACTTATTAACCTTGAAAACGTCAATGTAATCACGGTACAACTGGAGAAAATAGCACCAATGTTTTTAGCAAAAGGGCAAAGAAAAGCTGATTTAGGCACTCGATTGCGAAAAAAGTCATTATCCTGGTGAAATCATTTTAAAAAAGGCATGAACCGGCACTTGTGGCATTTATGACAAAATCCTGGCTCTATTGCTGCCCACCATCGAAGACTGTGAGGGTGGGAGTGTAAGCCATGTGTTGTTTGAGGGTGTCGAGCGCCCTCTGTTGTTGCTCGTGCCAGGACCAGTGCGCGTCCTTGTGAGTTAGCTGCCGCAGCGGGGCGGAGAGTTCGCTGAAGCTTGGGATGAACTTTCCCAGGTCGTTTACCATGACGAGAAATCGTTGTAGAGCAGTTAGGTCTGTTAGTGCCGACATCTGGCTGACGGAAGGATCGCATTGAGGCCGTTGCTGGCGAATACGTGATCCACGTACTTCACCTCGTTGACTTGCGAGGGTTGAGTTTGAGGTCTACCTCACGGGCACGATCTAGGACTAACGTTAGGTCATGTTCATGGACATCGCGCCCGGCGACCAGGATGTCGTCCCCAATTACAGCACATGGGTACTTTCAAGAGAGAGTTAGACAGGGCTCATAAAGTTTGCGGAGTCATAGGGATATGGGGAGAAGGCAGGAACGGTGTACTAGTTGGGGATGATCAGCCATGATTACATTGAATGGCGGTGCAGGCTCAAAGGGCCGAATGGCCACTCCTCCACCTATTGTCTATTGTCCATTGTACCCGGCAAGGAGCTGTTCCATGTGCGCTGGAACCCCTCTCTAGCTGAATTAATACCAAACGGCATGCGTAAAAAAACGATAGTGTTCGAAAGGTGTTCCAGATGTGGTTAGCGTGGAGGATGCGTGTTCTAGCGGAATCTGCCAGAATGAGCTCTTGGCATCTAGGGCTGAGAATACCGTTGCTTTCCCCAGCAGATGTGTCACGACATCGTCCACTGTCCGCATTGGGTGGTGTGGACGTTTGCTGGCAGTGTTTAAGTCCCTGGGGTTTATACAAATCCTTATTTCGTCTCTTGGTGCCTGCGACCACGGTGGAAACCCAGGCAGGTGGGCCATTGACAGGGCTAATCATGCCCAATGCTCCCATTCCGTCCAGTTCGTTTTTGACGCGGTTCCTCATTGCATGGGGGATTCGGTGGGAGAACGAACGAGTGGTACGATATCCGGATCGGATATAATAGTGCACTTGGCAGGGAGCTTGCCTAGTTTATTGTCAAAAAGACCAATGTACTGTGAGACGAGTTGTTGAGTAGGACTCTGGATGGTGGACCGCTGGTGCACAGCTTTACTGAAGGTGACCAGACCCATATCATGGCACGAACCGGAATCCGTGGCACCAAAACAAAACCAAGCTAAAATAAACTCAGGCAAATAAGCTGAAGAAGTCGTTCAAACATTCTGACACCGTGTTTATAGAAGACCCATTGCAAAGTCTGGAGTGAACCATGAGTCTTTATTAAGGTTAAATGAGAGAGCATTATACACAGTCGTGCATATCAGATCAGCTTACGTACTAAAAACCGCAGTAACAGATATTCATTGAATGCTTTGATTAATTGAACGATACAACATGGTTCAACAACCCCTTTGGCCCACAGAGTCCACCGCGACCATCAAACATTCATTCATAATAGTTGTATGTTGTCGCGTTCTAGAACATCCCCTGGATACTGTTGGGAGGAAATGTTCGGTCAGGGGAGAGCACCGGAGTCAGGCTTGTGGCCGCGGGCTCTGAGGCACAGCGGGGGAGAATAAAGCACTAGGGTGAAGGTGATCGAAAGTGATAGGAGGTTCTGTGGCAGCAAACTAGGCCTGGGCTTAAAGGCTTGTGGCTGGAGGACTGCAGACACTCGAGTGGAACCATTACGATCCCTGGGAACACTGCGACATGAAGGACATGATAACCCATGGCTATCTGGACTACACATCTTCCCACCCTGCTTCCTCTAAGGACTCCATTCCCTACTCCCAATTCCCCCGTTGACGCCACATCTGCTCCCAGGATGAGGTGTTCCTAACCAGGGCATCGGAGATGTCCTCATTCTTCAGGGAACGGAGGTTCCCGTCCTCTACCATGGATGAGGCTCTCACCAGGGTGTCTTCGATACCCCGTGTCACTGCTCTTTCTCCCCATCGCCCACTCATAACAAGCGCAGAGTCCCCCTGATCCTCACCTTCTACCCTATCGCAGAATACCCCTAGTCCTCCACTTCCACCGTCACGTACAACAAATAATCCACCGTCATTTTCGCCACCTCCAACGTGACCCCGCCACTTGCCACATCTTCGCATCTCCTCCCCTGTCCGCTTTCTGCAGACACCGTTCCCTCCCTAACTACCTGGTCCATTCGTCTCTTCCCACCCGAACCACCCCCTCTCCGGGCACTTTCCCATGTAACCGCAAGAAATGTTACACTTGTCGCTTTGACTCCCCCATTGACCGCATTCAAGGACCCAAGCAGTCTTTCCAGGTGCGACAGAGGTTCACCTGCACCCCCTGTGCTCCCAGCTTCACCCCAGCAGCGTGTTCAAGGTACCCAGCACTCTCTGTTTGGAAAACCTGCCCATCTCATCTCCTTTAAACTTTGCCAAGAACACGACGCCTTATCCCAGTCATCATCAACGCTGCATGGATTACATCTCATGTGATTCCAATAGACCTGGGGCAGCATTTCGGGTGATTTTAATACATATTTTCTTCCTCAAATGAGATGTTAGTGTGACGATTACTCCATGTCAACGGATTTCTCTTACTGCAGCGTACAATCGGATTATGGCTGTTGTATTATGGAGTATGTAAGTTTTCCCTGTGACCGTGTGATCGAATGCTCCGATTCCCCTCACACTCCAAGCACATACAGGTTTATCGGTTAATTGACTTCGATGGCATTGTACATTGTCCGCTGACAGTAGGTTAGTACTACTATTCGGAGTGATCATTGGTCAACGCGCATTCGCTGGGCCGAAGAGCCAGTTTCAGCGCATTATCTCGAAACGCTAGAAACTCAAGAAATATAATGCAAAACAGAAGCAGGTAAATTGTGTAGATACGGGGAGATACGAATACCGGATTAAAAGAAAAACAAAGTACTGGAATAAGTCAGTTGGGCAGGCAGGGCCTCTGGCGAACATGGATAGGCGACGGTTCTATTTGGGATCCTTCCTCGGTCTAATGGTACGAGGTTGAGAGGGGAGGACGAGAGGTGTGGTGGGAAAACGTCTGGTGTGTGATCGGTGAATAGAGGTGATGGGTGTTTTGGACATGGTTAGACCAAGGCGAGAGATGAAAGGGCAATAGGACATGTGACATAAAGAGATAATCATGGAAGAATCGTGAAAAGGCAGGTGGGGGAATTTAGGTTAAAGGGGGACTGGGGAATGGGGTGGGGTGGGGAAAAGGAGAGATGTGTGCGTTTT
>CAUPSL010000030.1:30000-35000 GCA_963514005.1 Raja brachyura
CAGAGCAGGACCAACTTGTTGTCCGTCCAGCCACGGTAAATGCAGAAACAAGGCATTGAGGATGGGTACAAATGCCAGAGATTAAAATAGAATACGTGAGAGATAGAGAGAGAGAGAGAGAGAGAGAGAGAGAGAGAGAGAGAGAGAGAGAGAGAGAGAGAGAGAGAGAGAGAGAGAGAGAGAGAGAGAGAGAGAGAGAGAGAGAGAGAGAGAGAGAGAGAGAGAGAGAGAGAGAGAGAGAGAGAGAGAGAGAGACAGACAGAGAGACAGAGAGAGAGAGAGAGAGAGAGAGAGAGAGAGAGAGAGAGAGAGAGAGAGAGAGAGAGAGAGAGAGAGAGAGAGATAGCGAAGGATACAGGAGGTATAAACATATGAAGCCAGAGGAAGATATATAGATGGAAATGTATAGGAGGGAACTGCAGATGCTGGTTTACAACGAATATAGACACAGAATGGTGTAATAAATCAGCGCGAAAGGCAGAATCTCTGGATAGAAGCGATGGGTGAGGTTTCGGGTCGACACCCTTCTTAAGGTCATGGGAGATGGAGACACAGAGATAAGGAAGTGTAAGGTGTGAGAACGAGACATCAAAGTGGATGCAGCTCAAGGAAAATGTAGAATAGATCATTTCTAGTGAGGAGAAGGTGAAAAAAAAGCAAATAGAGATGATGTAATCGGGGACAGTCAGCCTGATCGGAAAACAACGGGAAGGGGAGGGATGGAGAGGGCACGGGTTGGAAGGGGAAGAGGAAATTAATGCGCCTTCACGTAATGTACGACAAAGAGAGGGGGGGCGCATGTAGATTGATACCTAAGTTGCAGATCATATGTATTTGGGGCAAAGGAGATGTTGCGGATATTGATGTTAGAAGAGCAACCAGGTCACGTATCAACTGGTCCTGAGCGCTACAAGGGAAATATATAGGGGTTAGCAAGTTACAATACACTGAACATTAGTATAAAATGTAATTCCACGAAGAGTCCTTCCTAACATGCCCGCTCTGGATGGAACCAAATTCACGGAATAGCGCGATCATATGAAAGAATAGATTGAAGGGCGGAGTCACTTCCCAACTCTAGTTCCACACAAATTGCGCGCCGGTGTCATGAGTTGAACAACAATACTCGTTAAATGTGTAAGCGCGTACTTCACCTCCTGCCTGAACTTCTTCTGTGTCATCCCGTAGATACACGTGTCGGCGCAGGAGCTGACGTGCGTGAGCAAGACCCCAACCTCATTGGCTATGTAAGAGGGGCTTGGGTGATCCCCGCCCGCGAAATTCACAGTGACCCGAGTGCAGATGAAGGCGACTGCTGTCGTTGGCCACAGCAGTATGAAGGCGCCGGACGCGGTGAACAGTAAAACGATGGACTTCCGCCGATTCTCCGCCTCAGTGTCTTTCCGATCCAGTGCCTTCAGGCGACGACGGACTCTGTTGGCCGCTATGATGTTCCTGACCGTCAGTCCGTTGAACAATATAATTATTAGGAAGGGTAGGAAGGGGAGAGAGATGGTACACATCCACGAAAAAAACACCCACCAACCGGAAATGAAGAAGGCGCGTTTGGGTCGGCACCCCCATTTCACATTATCCCTGGTGAAGCGTGGCTCGTACATGAAGTTAAAGGGGATGAACTTTAAACAACTTAGCGCCAACAATGATACAATGACTGTAACGGCCGTCCTATCCGTGCAATAGGCGAATCTCAGCTTCGGGCAGCAAATGCTGACAAAACGGTCAAAGGTGAAGGCCATGGTTAACCACACAGAATAGTCCAGAGTGACGACCCGCAGGTATGTGTTGGATGGACAAATTGCGGTGAGGGAGAGGAAGGAGTTAGGGGTGTAGTACATGTAGATTTTCTCGATTAACACGTGAAGGATGAGAACGAGCAGGTTGGAGATTGCCATCGCCAGCATGTACCGGGTGATTCCTTTAGAGAGGCCGCACTTTCCGCGGCACAGGATCGCAGCCGTCAGCACGTTCGCTGGGGGAATAGCAAAGCACAGTGAAATTAATATTTAAATGGAACCAGCGATGTAATGGAGTTTTAATTTTTTACGCTTGAATTTTGCGTAGCGCGACGGCCCTTAACGATGCGAGGCTCATTTTAGAGGAATTATCACGTGGCATTCGATTGCACTTCAATAGCTGGCGACGGGTTGCATTACAACTTCGTTATTAAAAATAACTTTTTGCCATTCGCGCATCCCAAACAACTCGTGGACGTCTGACCCTTAACCCCGTGAACAGTAAAACGATGGACTTCCCCCGATTCTCCGCCTCAGTGTCCTTGCCATCCAGTGCCTTCAGGCGACGACGTACTTTTCTCCCAGTCTGTTCATCCGCCAATAATAAACTTTCACCCTCACCTACCCAACATATCAACCCACGGTATATTCGTCCTCCCCTGCTGTTTGTCCCAGCAGGCAGGCACGACTTTGGTCTCTCGCAGGTCATCGCCTTTCGCTGCATCATAAAACAGTGAAGTGTTAAATCTGCTTTCCCTGCGTAGATGCAGCCGTTATGATCCAATTTCAGATCCCAAAGTTTTCCCTTTTTTCTACGTTTTGATTATTTGCCGAACCAAACAGAGGAATCGCCGCGCGGTGCAAGAAACTGAGTCGGAGCGGCAGTGCTCGAGCACTAAAATCGAACTTTTGTCATGTACCACCTGACTTTCTGCGTTTTTCCTCAATGTTGTTTTTATGCTATTGTTGTCGGGTAAATACACAGGGTTAAGGGTCAGAAGTCCACGAGTTTTTTGGGATGCGCGAATGGCAAAGAGTTATTTTTAATAACGAAGTTGTAATGCAACCCGTCGCCAGGTATTGAAGTGCTATTGAATGTCACGGGATAATTCCTCTAAAATGAGCCTCGCATCGTTAAGGGCCGTCGCGCTACGTGTGTGTGTATGTGTGTGTGTGTGTGTGTGTGTGTGTGTGTGTGTGTGTGTGTGTGTGTGTGTGTGTGTGTGTGTGTGTGTGTGTGTGTGTGTGTGTGTGAGAGAGAGAGAGAGAGAGAGGAGAGAGAGAGAGAGAGAGAGAGAGAGAGAGAGAGAGAGAGAGAGAGAGAGAGGGAGACAGAGAGAGAGAGAGAGAGAGAGAGAGAGAGAGACGGGGAGAGAGAGAGAGATACGGGGAGAGGGAGAGGGAGAGGCGGGGGCTGGCACTGGGGCACTGGAGAGTGATCTAGATCCGCAATGCGAAGGGAAACGGATTCCGTGCAATAGGAGCCGAAACACCTTGAACGGTCCATGAAAGATGGATCAGTGAAGAACACCAACAGCGCCTCGGCCTGCACCATCCGTGCCAAACTTAATGCCACGTTAAACCATTCTCCTTTGGCTCACCTTGTTCCACATTCCCCCATTCCCTGCATATCAATATGCCCATACAAAAGCCCATTAAATGCCCCCGTGGAATCCAATTCCGCCACCATCCTCGGCAGCACGTCCAAGACTCCCTCCGCCCACTGTGTAAAAAATAACGCCCCGCCATTCCCTTTAAGCATGAAGCATTTACTCGCTCATCATTCACTGAAAATGCGTTAGATATGATGTGCATAGAGAATAACTGGAGTAGAAATTCAGATTCAGTCATTTTAACATTGTGTCTTTTCTCTCTCAATAAATCGATTACAACGTCGAATGTTAATAGAATTATTTCACATCAGCGTACATTCAGAACTAAGAAATATAACTTAGTGTATTGCGGCTGGGGGACTGCAGACACCCGAGTGGAACCATTACGATCCCGGTAAACACTGCGACATGAAGGAAGGGTAGCGTTGTCCGTGTGAACACAAGACGTCGCGGAAACAAGGACTTTCAGAGGCTAGTTTACAAAAAGGGAAGCACCGTGCTGGAGTAAACGAGCGGGTCAGGCAGCATCTCTGGAGAACAGTAACAAGCGGCGCTTCGGGTGGGGATCACTCGTCACACTGTTTGTAGTGGCCACGGATGGAGACATAGCTGAAAGAGAGGTGGAGGCTGCAGAAATCTGGCAAGAGATAGATGAATACATGCCAATGTGGCAATAGATTAGCACCAGGATATGTGCTTCCGCCATTACCCCGGCAGCGTGTTCAAGACTCCCATCACTCTCTGTTTGGAAAACTTGCCCATCTCATCTCCTGTAAACTTTGCCAAGAACACGAAGCCTTTACTCTGTCATCATAAACGCTGCATGGATTACATCTCATTTGATTCCAATAGAACTGGTGCAGGATTTTATTCGATTTTAATCCAACATCTTTTCTCTCTCAAATGAGATGTTAGTGTGACGATTACTCCATGTCAGCGGATTAATTTTACGACAGCGTACGATCGGAACCGAGGGACGCACAACGGGCAGCGGTAAAATTGCTGCTTTGGAGCTCAATAGACCCAGATTAGATACTGACTACGGCTGCTGTATGTTCGGAGTGTGTAGAGTTTCCCTGTGACCGTGTGGGTTTTCTCCGAGGGCTCCGATTCCTCTCACACTCCAGCACATACAGGTTTGTAGGTTAATTGGCTTCGATAACATTGTAAATTATCCCCAGTCAGTAGGTTAGTGCTACTATTCGGAGTGATCGTTGATCAGCGCGCATGCGGTGGACCGAAGAGCCAGTTTCCGCGCTTTATCGCTAAACGCAAAAAACTCAAGAACTATAACGAAAAACAGAAGCTGGGAACGTGTGTAGTTTCCCCAAATAGGAATCCGGATGAAAAGAAACAACAAAGTAGTGGAATAAGTCAGCAGTTCAGGCAGGGCCTCTGGCGAACATGGATAGGCGACGGTTCTAGTTGAGATCTTTCCTCAGTCTAATTGAATGGGATGAGGGTGAGAGGGCAGGACGAGAGGTGTGGCGGGATAAAGTCTGGTATGTGATCGGTGAATACAGGCGATGGGTGTTTTGGACATGGTTGAACAAAGGCCAGAGATGAAAGGGCAATGGGACATGTAACATAAAGAGATGGTAATGGAAGAATTGTGAAAAGGCAGGTGGGGGAA
>CAUPSL010000030.1:40000-231552 GCA_963514005.1 Raja brachyura
TACAGATTTGCTTATTGGTTACAATCTGAGGAGTGTGATGATGCTACTGATTATGATGTGCCAATGTACCAAACTAGCAACTGATCTTCTCCATGAAGACTTGGTATTTTGCTAGAAATTGTAATTTATTTACCGACCTGATGTAATGGGCTTACATCATATAATACAATAATAGTAAAGCTCTCATCTTGAGAATATCACATTTTTGAATTTTCAAGGCAGTCTGGGTGTTTATGGTGTAACAACGAACCATTTTGTAATTAGTTACAATTTGGTAACTAGCTAATTACATGCTTTAAATTCAGGTCATCTAAGTAAAATGTGTCATATTTGTTTCAGAATGCGTCAATCTATAATATCAGAAAATGTCATTCAGTTCTCTTAATTTTTTAAGAAAGTTATGGGCTTTTGACTGTCCTCGTCACAGATTTTGTGTTAAGTCAATGGAAAAGCAATAGGGAACAAGATGCTAATTTCCGAGTATGAAAATGACCATCACTTTTAAAATACTGAAGATATGAAAGTCAACTAGATATCAAATTAAAGTTATTTTTATGCTTTCTCTATTTGATGAAGTACTGGTTTGATTTAAAAAATCTAAAAATGTTGTAACATTCCTACATATAATTGGTGATGTCTGACGTGAAACATTGACTTCGTTAGTCGAAGCAAAGACGCAACTTCTGTTGACCAATATATTCTGATTTGACTTATGATCTGGAGTACTTTGCGCGCTGATTCCCTTTTTGGTTTGTAAACGTATTAAAATGTAACGCAAAAGTGAAAACTACGGGATCTGGATACTTGATTTTGGATCAATTAGTGCAGCGGATACATAGCTATTCTGGATTCATCTACGCGGGGAGACGAGCTGGAACGCTTCAACATAACTCCTTGCATCATGTAAGGTCGGGGACGATATCAGAGAGAACAACTGCTGCGACAAGCGGCAACGGAGGTGGAATACGCGGGTGGATGTGATGGTGAGGAAAGTATGTAGATTTATCGTTGGCGGATTAGCAGTCTGGGAGGAAAGTACTCAGCAGCAGGGAAATTAATATTATCAATCATCTCCCTATGTTATGCCGCTTATGATCCTTTCAACCCAAGCCCACGGTATCAATATCAACTGAGTCCTTCGGCCTCCCTTCCACCCCCCGTCCCCATGTTAAACCAGATTCTAATATAATACTGGAGACGAAAAGGACGGCAGATTTTGGATGGCTCCATGGAACGCGAAGTGCTCTTTTAATACAACGGGTCAGGCAGCATCCCTGGAAGTTACCGGTATGAGATGTTTTAAGTTCGTCGAACACAGTAATGGAGTAACCCAGCGTTCAAACGGCCAGATGAAATGTTCTCACCCAAAACAACGCCTATCCATGTCCTCTAGAGATGCTGCGTGATCCTGAATTACTCCAGCACTGCCTTCCGACATAATTTCTTCCTCTCATAATAAACCCCTCCTTATGCTTATATCCTGCAATTCCCATTTCCTCCTCCAGCGTCGCTGTCCCGAGCTCACCGTTCACTTTCAATTCCGGGCTCTATGATCATCGGTTTAATAATTGAAATAATTAAAGAGTTGAGTTTGATGAAAACTGTTTAATTATTTCAATGATTAAACCGGTGATCTGGAAAGTCAAGTTCTAGTTTACCACCACATATTCTCCCCTTTACAACGATGCTTTAAATTATCGTCTTGTCTACGCTTTAGAGGTCTGCCCGATGTATCTTCTAAACTGTTCCCTATCTATCCATTTATGTTTAGTGATGCTGCGGCCATGCGTATGAAGATGATTTATCTTTCTTCATAGCACTGCGGGCTACTGTTAAGTGCAGGAGATCACACAAAAGGGCTGCGAGAGCCCTCACGATGAATCAGACCGACAACACATTAAGCGACAGAAATCACAGCTTACCAGGGATACCAAACGCCGCCAGGGTCGGATAGATGATTTCATGGACGTACAGAATTGCACCACGTCCCATTCTGGAAGAGTCCCTGTGACGGCGTTAAGTCCGGGCGCACAGTGGAGCAAGTAGCGCGGTTCAGATGCTCATTAATACTCGCGCCATCTCTCCAGTGAGATAGGAGAGTGACGAATCCCAGGTATTATTCACAGTCTCTTGAACAAACACATTTATTTCCGTACAGTGACATAATTTCACCTATCCCTTGGTGGAGGAATGCTTTATGCAAAATCATGATTCCACGGACATATTACTGACCCTTTCGCTGAATCTATTGTATAACCGGGCAAGGCACCGGTTGGTTAGTTGTTGGAGAGTATTCGCAGAACGAACTCTGAAATATTTGCCGCTATTGATCACAATTATAGGCACAGGAAAGGGAAGGATCATGACACAACGATTTGCTTAAGTTGTAGTTCGAATTCAAAGGTGAATCATTCAGGGAAACAACGTGTAAAACTCATGTGGTGGAGTTGAAGCCTAACAAATCCATCGCCCTCTTCGGACACAGCAGTATATTCCACTGGCCAATATCGCCAATGTAATCTTCTCGTTAATCGTAGTTTACATCTGCTTTACGTGCAGATGATTCATTATAGTTCAAATGCAAACATAAAAACACTCGGGATATGTTGGTAGTTTGATTATGTTGGACATAAACATCACAGAATGTCCAGAATTTGTCGTCAGAGCGGGCGACACGCATAGAGAGGAATAAGATTTCAACTTGAAACATATCACCCTGTAGTAGGTGTCTGTGGAAGGTTTCCGACCTGAAACGTCATCTTACCATTCCCTACACATTGTTTTGCGGACTCGAGATGTTTTTTTCGAGGATGGGCTTTAGTGGAGTGGACAGAGAATAGGCCATTCTGGATTTGTGTCATGAAGTGGATTTGATAAGGGAGCCACTAGGAGGTTGCGACCATCACATGATAATATTCAATCTGAAATTTGAGAGGGAGCAGATGGAACAACTGGACATGAGGTACAGTTGGCCAAATTTAACTGGAAAGGGATCCGATCAGTAACCTGTGTGGAACAGCAATGTGGTACCCATATGGAATAGTAATTTCTGGGGATATATTGGAAGGTGCAGGATCTTTTCAATCCAAAGAGGAAGGTAGATTCTAGAAGCTGAATGAGCCGACCGTGGCTGACAAGATGTCAAATATAGCACTAAACTAAACGAGAAGGCAAAACATTTGCAAAGATTAGCGGGATTAGAGGATTGGAAAATGTTTTTTAAACTGGTGTTAACTAAATAACTAAAACGGTAAAGATGAAATATGAAGATAAGGAGCCAATGATATAAAACAGGATAGCAAGTGCTACTCAAATATATAAAGAATAAGAAAGAGACAAGAGTGGTCATTGGACAGCCGGAAAATTATACTGGCGAACTGATATTGGTCAATTCAGCAATGGAAGAGGAATTGGATGTTTTTTTCCATCGGCAATCACAGTAGAAAACAGCAACAACGTGCCTGGAATTCAAGAGAGTGAGAGGATGGAAGTTAGTCGAGTGGATATTGCTAAGGAGATGGTGCTTAGGAAACTGAAAAGTCTGGTGGAACAGTCACCTGTACCTGATGGACTGCACTCTATGGTTCTGAAAGAGGTGGCTGTAGGGATTGCGATGTGATTAGCAGTCATCTTTCAAGAAACGGTAAAGTTAGTAGTGGTTGCAGAAGATTGAAAATGTGTACATATTACCGAGCTGCTCACAAAGGGAGCAAAGAGGAAGTGTGGAAAACATAGTCCGACTTCAATGCTTGAAACGATTTTAGATCAATTTGAAAGATGGTGTGCCTGAGTACCTAGAAGCATGATAAGATAGGCCAAAGTCAGCATGGTTTTGTGAAGAGGAATTCTTGTCTGACGAATGTTGGAATTCGTTGAGGATGTAAATTGCAGAACAGACTAAGGAGAGCCTTTGGATGTTGTTTACCTAGACTTTCATAAAGCCTTTGATTAGATGCCACACGCGAGGCTGCCAAAGATGATGAAATATTAATGTATCAAAGGGAAGATACTATCATGGATAGCAGGTTGGCTCTATGGCAATAGGCATACAGTTGCAATAAAGGGGGCATTTTCTGGTCGGCTGCCAGTGACTAGCGGAGTTCTGCAGGCGTCGATGCTGGAACCGTTACTCCACATTGTATATCAATGATTTCGATGAGGGAAATGAAGGCTTTGTGGGGAAGTTTGCACGTGATACAAATATAGGTGGAGGAGCATTTCGTGTCGAGAAAGCAGGTACTTTATTGAAGCACGTGGACAGGTTGGGTGTGTGGACAGAGGCGTGCTAGATGGAATACAACGTAACACGTGTGGAGGCATGCACTTTGAAGTAGAAATAAAGACATAGACTATTTTCTAAATGGGAAGAAAAATCAAAAAGTGGAGATGTAATGGAACTTGAAAATGCCTGTGCAGGATTCCCAAAAAGTTAGTTTGCAAGTCGAGTCGGTAATAAGGAAGGCAAACACAACGAGAATATTCACTTCGAGAGGATTTGAATACAAAATCAGAGATTAAATGGTCAGGATTTCTAATGCGATGGTCAGGCCGCATTTGAAGTATTGTGAGCAATCTTGGGCCCCATATCAGAGAACTTATGTGCTGGCGCTGGAGCGAGTCCGGACAAGCTTTACGAGAATGGTCCCATGAACTAGAATGATTCCATGAATTAGTGGGTTAACATACGATGAGTGTTTGACGACTTTACTCACTGCAGTTTAGAACAGTGGGGAGTGGGGGGGGGGGGGGGGGGACTCATTGAAACTTACCCGATAGTGAAACGTCAGGATAGAATGGATGTAGATAGGAAGGTTAATTCCCGGAATGGCTGGACTGACATATGGTGAGAGCATGGAGCGGCTGGGCTTGAATATTCTGAAATAGAAGAATGAGCGAGTATCTTTTTGAAACATATACGATTATTAAGGGTTTGGACACGCTAGAGGCAGGAAACATGTTCCCGAAGTCGGGGAGGGGGGCGGGGGTGTCCGGAACCAGGGGCCACAGTTTAACAATAAGGGTTAAGCCATTTAGAACGGAGATGAGGAAACACATTTTCGTACAGAGTGTTGTGAGTCTGTGGAATTCTCTGCCTCAGAGGGCGGTGGAGGCCGGTTTTATGGAAACTTTGAAGAGAGAGCTAGATAGGGCTCTTGAATATGGCGGCGCCAAGGGATATGGGGAGAAGGCAGGAACGGGGTACTGATTGTGGATGATCAGTCGTAATCACATTGAATGGTGGAGCAAAGGGCCGAATGGACTACTGCTGTATTGCCTGTTGTCTATTGTTTGTTGTCTATTGTTTCCACAAGTCCGAGAGTCCAGAAACAGAGCTCATAACCTCAGAATAAAAGGATGTTCCTTTAGATAGAAGCTGAGGAGAAATTTCTTCAGCAGAATCTGTGGAATGCGTTGCCACAGAATGCTGCGTAGGCGAAGTCAATCGATATATTTACGGCAGAGATAGATAGATTATTGGTTTCTACGGGGATATGTGGAGAAGGCAGGAGAATTGCGTAGGGGGGCCGCGGAACGATGTTGAAAATGGGGGGGGGGGTGCGCGATCACTGATCACCGGCCTATGATTTACCCGGTGAGGGAGCAGAGGGACCGGGTGGGGGAAGCGTTGCTCAATTATTTTTTGTTGTTGTTGCTAGTCCTCCAAAAACTGGGGGATAATACAGGCTATCCCCCGACTCATAAAGTCCCCCCCCCCCCCCTTTCTCTCTCTCTCCCTCGCTCTCGGGGCCGACTCTCTCATTCTCTTCCGCTCTCGGGGCCGATTCTCGGGGCCACAGATCATGCTCGGGACCGATTGTCTCTTGGGGCCTACGGGCCCACCCATCCTCCCTTCCCTTAGCTCGGCGGATAATCACAGCGCTTCTTTCACTGTTCCACAACACGAATGATAACCGCGCTGGGATTGGCCTTTGAGCGGAGGGGAGGGATGGTTTTCGCGGGGCAGTCGGTTTCCGCCACGGCCGTGGTGGTTTTGCGGCGCTCACTGTGCGCTTGTTCTGAGATTCTGGATGTCAGAGATTATCAGGAGAAGAGAAATATACGCCTGGGGGGGCGGATAATTTCGGGTTACCAAGCATGTCTCTCCGAAAAAGTGGAGGGGCTCCAGCACCCTCCAGCCCCCCCCCCCCCCCCTCCTGTTCCGCGGCCCATGGAAGATGGGAATATTGATCAGTCATGTTCAAAATTCGGAGTAGACTTGATGGGCCGCATGGCCTAATTCTGCTTCTATCTCTTATGACCATGAATTTACACAGATGCAGCCTGAGACGCTGTCTTCCGCCAGCAGTTTGTTTTTTTTTTGCTCAAGATCGCAGCAGCTGTAGTTTCCTGACTTAAACGTTGCATGTTAATAACGTCACATCGGATCATCCACATTTGATACGAGGGGTACAGGAAGCAGCGTAAGTAATACCATCAAACCCACACAACTCTGGCGACACTGTGAACGCGTTGTTACTACTTATAAGAAGGTGCGAGAGCCTGTTCTTCAAAGCGTTACCATCACGTTGAACAACGGGTTCTTCTAATCAACCATTTGGATTGTGTACCATGTTTGAGGCGTTTTCGAGAGGGAAATGGGGGCTGGGGAGTTGCAGTAGGGATCAGGAGCAATGTCATTGCTGCACTGAGAGGGCATCTTGGAAGCCTCATCCAACCGAGCCATATGGCTCGAACACAAGAAAGGAAAATCACATTAACTACAGATGGAGTTACATTATAGGCCTTCTGGAAATATGCAGGCAGATCATGGACAGAGATTCACTTAGAAGGGCCATTGGTAATTTTCACTTTCCCAATATTGATTGGAACTCGCTTACAGAGTGGACAAGCTCAGTTTGGACACAATTTATTAGATGCCTTTCACATGTTTCTTGAAATAATATGTAAACCGCCAATCAAGGGATAGGGCAGCACTAAAATATATTAGGTATAAGTCTGATCTGGTGATCACATTTCAATTATTTTACATATTCCGGACTGATCATAATTCGGTACATAATAAAAAAAATGTATGTGGATATAACATATCTTTGTGGAAGACTGTTCACATTATTATCAGGCATGAACTAGAAAAATTAGGTTTACATTTAATTTAGTTTTGAGATACAGCGCCGAATTAGGCACTTCCGCCCATCGACGCCGCACTAAGCAGCGATCCCACACATATCCTACACATATCCCACACATATCTTACACATATTAGAGATAATCTACACGTATACCAAGCCAATCAACCGACAAAACTGTACGCTTTTGGAGCGTGGGAGGAAACCGAAGATCTCCGAGAAGGGTCACGGGGAGAACGTACAAACCTCGTACAGGCAGCACCCATATTCGTGATCGAACCCGGGACTCCTGCGCTGCAAGAGCTGTAAGGCAGCAACTCGACGGCTGCACCACCGGTTGAACTGGCCTTTTCAGTGTGTCCTCGTCTGAATGGTGGGTATCCCTTTCAACCCCAGATAATTAGAGTTTAGAACCAAGTTAGAATGAGGACACGATGGCAAGATTGTAATCCTTGGATGATAAGAAGTATTGTAACCTTAATCAAAAAAAGCATTTGCAAAGTTAGGAAACGGAAAGCAGCCGAAGATAAAGAAACAAGGAAATAATTTAAATAAGAAAGCCATGAACGTTTCTAGGCAAGTATAATGGAAGAGAAGTCCAAGACATTTTATGCATATATTATAGGCAAGAGGAAGAAATGTTAATTGTTTAATGTAAAGGTTATAATGTGAATGGAGGAGAGTTTACATTAGATTTTCAAGAACAGTTCTTCTTTAGATGCCTGGAAGCGCGCCTTGGGGAGGTGGTAGATACAGATACGATGGCAACATTTAGGAGGAATTTAGCCGCACATGAACAGGCAGACAATGGAGGTGCACACGTCGTATGTACGCAGTTAAGATCAGAGGTGTTGGCATCATGATCGGCGCAGACATGGCGGGCGGTATTTCTTCCAATCCTGGACTGTTCATTATTTTATGTTCACGCTGGGCCAACACAGCGAAGGGCTTCAGGGGACCTTCTGTTCTGTGGCATGAATGTAAACCAGGCCAAATATGTTCAGACAGATGTGGGGGAAAAACATGCATAGATTTGGAATTGCATGCACATTGCTACGAATGGAAAATGAGGCTGGAGATCCGAGTTGTAGTTTGCAAGGGGGAGGACGGCGATGGTGCTTCAAGGATGAAATGCCACTATGATCGATAATCCAAACGAAATGGATCTGCGACGATTACATTGGCGTTTACAGTCCAATCGGCGCACCATTTCGAGTGGTCTTTTAGAGTATTTTGACGACCCCTGTGTGTTGACGTGGATCGTATGTTGGTGGTTTGAGGAAATGAGTGTCTCTCCCGCTGCTGATGCCACAGATGTACCAAAGATCACACGACGAGCGTCAGTCCATCAACGTGTGACTGAAACAATGCAAGCAAACTCTAACACGTTATCCACCAGAATTAACGTGGAAACGATTGAACGGGTTAAAGCAGGAATATATCCGTTAGCTTCCCACCAATTGTGGACTTGGCACCCACCCTCCCTCTTCAGAGAAAGGGGAGAGCGTGGGGGTCTTCGGGCATGAAAACAGGGAGATAAATGTCGGAGAGTGTGGACGAGCGCTACAGGCTCGAGGGTGGAGTAGAGGGAGTCGGTTTACTGGTTTTAAACAGGACGAGAATCCCTGGCGGCTCCCACTCGGTTCGAATAGCCGATACTTTTCAACAAATATTTATTATGTTTTTCTCAAAAGGTTGTTGGTAGACGGAATGATTGACTTCAATCTGTGCATCCTGATGTCTGCCTGCATTGTGATGAGGCGGGTGACTGAGAACTGACTCAAGCCTCCTGTAGTCATAAAGTTCCCTGCTCCGCGTCTCCGGCCTCGGCGCCTGAACAGAACACATCTGCAGGGCGAGGCGGCCAATGGCAGGAAGACGGTGAGCATCCCCCAAAGTATTGCGCCTGGACAGGGTTCATAAGCTTGATCTCGTTCACCTCTCCAAATGTTTCTGGGAATCGTCAGCATAGATCCCTTGATGACCGCAGCTGTGACGAGCCACCACGTCATGTCACTTCATGTCAACTACTCAACCAGCGGCAGAAAACAAAAGCAACCACAACTCAGCAGAACGCCATTGACTGGAAATGAAGCCAGCATTGGTAAACAGGTCGGCTTGGCGAGATACTTCAGCGACAGAGAGAAGATAAGGTCTAACCTTTACGGAATACGTCGGTCTCCAAAAACGTTTCCATGTTCAGCTGCCTGCACACCTTGTGCTTAATATGTAGAGATGCAGCTGAGATAAGCAAATGCACAACAGACCAATAACTAAACCGGGCATCCCCCTGAGAGACGATGTCACGCAGTTTGAACTTCTTCACGCTGAGACTCACGTATTGCACGGATAAGACCGCCGTCGTTGTCATTGTGTTCTTGTTGCCGCTGAGTTGTTTCAAGTACATCCCATTTTACTTCATGTACGAGCCACGATTCAACGTGGACAGTGTGAACTGGGGGTGCGGGCCCAAACCCGCCTACTCCACTTCCATCTGGTCGGTGGCTTTTTCTTGAATGTGTAACATCTCTCTCTACTTACTCCCTTTCGTCTTAACGCTGCTTCTGAACGGGCTGACGGTCAGGAACATTATAGCGGCCAGCAGGGTCCGCCGGCGCTTGAAAGGGCCGGAAGTCAAAGACGCCGATGCAGAGAATCGGCGCAAATCCATCGTCTTACTGTTCACCGTGTCCGGCACCACCATATTACTGTGGACGACGGGAGGGGTGACTTTCATCTGTACCCGAATTACAATTACTTTTGTCGGCTCTGACCTCACAAGTCCCTCGAACATCGCCAATGAGGTGGGGGGTCTTGCTCATTCGGCTCAGCTCCTGCGCCAATACCTGTATCTACGCAATGACGCAAAGCAGGTTCAGGCAGGAATCGAAGAAAGGGATTAAAAGTATCATTCGTTTTATTATTAAACCCACGAAGCGGTCGCGGCATTGAGCCGAGTACTGAGGTTGGAATACAACGCGGCTGTTCTTTCCATTGTCATCAGTAAAACACAGCGTCCCACGCCCCCACTTGCGGCTGGAGCGAACTCGTTGAACGGGAGTCCATAGATTTTACCCCGGTGAACGGGTTGGAACCCTACTATTAAGGTCGTCTGTCTATTTCCCTGCAGAGATGCTGCCTGGCCCGTTGAGTCTACCCATCGCTTTGTGTTTTGCTCAGGATATCAATATACACACTCTTCAATCCCCTCTATCTTTGATACCTTATTCCTATCGAGTTCGGCATATTCTCTGGGATCCACACAGCACCAATTAAAGAGTAACCTCCCGGCGGTAAAGATAAAAACATTGTGGCCCTTCTTCTCACCGACCTACTTGTCCTAAATTTCAAGCATCCGTGGACAGGAACACAAAAGCCCCTCTCAGTGTCCACTGTTTGTCCACTGCATCTTGCATCGCTGTGGTTGGAGTCTTGATCTCCCAACCTACCTGTTGCGGTGTTTACGCTTTCTTAAATCTCCACTGTCTCTGCATCTTTAACAATTTAACAGAACATGCTGCACACTGGTTATATTTGGCTTTTCATCACCTGCTCTATTTGTGTAAGGTTTTATTGTAGAAATAAATGGTAAGACCTGACGCAAACAAAATATCCCGTTACGATAATAATAAACCAATACTATTGTTTGGGCTCTCACGTTGCTCTGCACTGGAAACATAACCATTGGCATCGAGCACTCTCTGCATCCAAAGTCAATGCACGTTACAACATGATAGACATTCAGAACAATTCCTCCATGATGGAAGTGTCATATGGCATAAATTCAAGCTGTGAACGGCAAGGTTGAATTGCGATGTGTTTGGCCTGTGAAAAGGTAGGCCGTGTGTCCCTAAGTGCGACGTGCGGTGGTACTGCGATAGTCGTATTCCAACGGCGTCTGGATAAGCACATGGATAATGCAGGGCTTGTAGGTATATTGATCCATATGAATGAGATCAGTTGCCCTTGACATCATGTTCGGCACAAATACTGTGGGCCGCGTGGTCTGTTCCTGTGTCATACTTCTCTGCGTTCCATGTTACTGGTTTAAAAACACTGAATCCGATACCAGAACACCGCTGTTGGAAATGCAATTAATTTTCAATTGTGTTCTCGTGGTCAACAATATCGGGACGGAGAAGAAGGAGTGGGTCACTCGGCCGCTATCACGGCTATCCTGCCATCGAATTTGATCATGGCTGATCGACACTGGGCTCATCTACTCTTCCGTGCCAGTTCCTCATTGCCCAGAATTCCTCGCTCTTTACCCAGCTTCATTTAAAACCCGGAAGTGGAGTTCCCCTCCGCCGAGGACTCTTTCTGCACCTGCCAGGTCGGAGAGAGCAGCAACTGGAGAAATGCAGACGCTGGAGCCTTGAGGATAACATAAACCGCTGGAGAAGCCCAATGGGTCAGGCAGCATTTGTGGAGGATATCGCCAGGTGACGTTTCGCGACGGGAGCCTTTTTCGCAGCGTATTTATATGGATCGGTGGATACGCTCAGACCCATCGTTAGTAGGCCAACTCGATTAACACGAAGAATGTGAACATAAATCAAACTTATATTTATTTTACTAAATACTTCCCTTACTTTGCCTTGGTGCTTAAAGCATACACATGGTTAGTTGAAAGGTACATCGCATGATGTGAGTCTTTTGGATAGACCCAAACATATCTACGAAATAGACAATAGACAATAGGCAATAGACAATAGGTGCAGGAGTAGGCCATTTGGCCCTTCGAGCCACACCGCCATTCAATGTGATCATGGCTGATCATCCCCAATCAGTACCCCGTTCCCGCCCTCTCCGCATATTCCCTGACTTCGCTAGTTTTAAGAGCCCGATCTAGCTCTCTCTTGAAAACATCCAGAGAACCTGCCTCCACCGCCCTCTGAGGCAGAGAATTCCACAGACTCGCCACTCTCTGTGAGAAAATGTGTTTGCTCAATATTCTTAAACTGTGACCCCTGGATCTGGACTCCACCAACATCGGGAACATGTTTACTGCCTCTAGTGTGTCCAAGCCCACAACAATCGTATATGTTTCAATGAGATCCCATCTCATCCTTCTAAACTCCAGAGTGTACAAGCCCAGCTGCTCCATTCTCTCAGCATATGACAGTCCCGCCATCCCGGAAATTAACCGGAAATGAAGCGATATGGCCTAGAGATGTAGTCAGAGGAGATTGGTTTAACTTGCCATGATGTTCATCAAGGATGTTGTCGGTCGATGGCTTGTCCTGTTCTCTTGCATATTCTATTTCTAAATATAGAACGTATTAGATGGGATACATCTGGAACACGGTTTCTTTTTTTCTGATCATACCTCTGCAGTGAGAAGGATAGGAGAGGTACAGAGGGGGTTTCCCAGAATATGGAAATACAGAGAACTGCAGATGTTGGTATCATGATCAAAACAGAAACTGCAACTGGGGACCATTTAATGTTTCCGCCGTGTTTATACATTCAATTCCTAGAATTTAAAAAAAAAAACGATTTGAGTAAACCATTACGATATCGCCCATTCTTACCCCGTGGATATAAATTTGATGAAGAATGGATTATAGTTGAGTTCGATGCGAGTTGACCTTAGTTTATTGTCATGTTTACCGAGGAATAAAGAAACGTTTTTTGTTGCGTGCTAACTAGTCAGCGGAAAGACAATGCATGATTACTATCTAACCATTCACAGCGTACAGATACATGATAAAGGGAATAACATGAAGAACATTTAGTGCAAGATAAAGCCAGTAAAGTCCGATCAACGATAGTCCGAGTGTCTCCAATGTGACAGATAGTAGTTCAGGGCTGCTCTCCATTTGTGGTCGGATGCTCTAGTTGCCTGATAACAGCTGGGAAGAAACTGTCCCTGAATCTGGAGGTGTGGATTTTCACACTTCTATACCTTTTGCCCGATGGGATAGAAGAGAAGAGGGAGTGGCCAGGGTGCGACTAGTTTTTGATTAAGCTGGTGGCCTTGCCGAGGCAGCACAGGGTAAAAATTGAACCAATGGGAGGGTTAGATTTTGTGATGGTCTGGGCTGCGCCCACAATAATCTACAATTTCATGCGGTCTTGGACGGCAGTGCTCCCAAACCATGCTTTGATGCATCGGGATAAAATGTTTTCTATGGCATCTTCAGAAGTTGGTGAGAGTTGTTGGGGCCAGTCCTCCGAGGAAGTAGAGGACTTGGTGTGCTTTATTCGCCATTGCTTCAATAGGGATGGCCCAGAAGACATTGCATGTGATACTTCTGGAAATTTGCAGCTTTTAACCATTTTTTACTTCGGATATTTTATGTCGGATTGCCCCGTGTTAAATACCTAAACATCCACCAAGCCCGTTGCCATGTGAATGAAGCGATTTCAGCCACAGGAAAAGTTCGTCACACTGAATGTTGGATGCAGAAAAGTAGCAGGAATGAGCCCGCCACCTCCTCCACTCTATGATCTGATTTCCTTCCCCCGTGAGATTGTTGAAATTAATTGTAAGTGTGGAAAAAAACATGTTTGTTAATGAGCCTGTCACTAAGTCCATTGCCCCATCATGGCTCGGTCCCACCGGAGGTTTTCAGCGAGCATTAATCAGGATCGCAGCCGCTCTCCTTGCTCCATTGTGTCACCCGCCAGTGCTGCTGAAATCTTCCAGAATGGAGCGGGCTCCGATTCTGTACATGAAGGGGATCGCCTATCCGATTCTAGTGGCGTTTGGAATTCCTGGTAAATCCTTTCACATTGTTCAACGTATTGAAGCTTTGTCCCAATGACACCGTGTGTTTTGTGTTGTGCTATTTTATTAACCTACGTTCCCGTTTGGGTTCAGCAGTCTCGCTGCTGCTCATGTAATGTGTCCGTTCGCCTTTCCTTTCTCTGCCTTATAGTAACCTATAGCGTTCTAGAGTCCGTTTGTAAGTGATCATACTGTTTCTCTTAACCTCACTCTCTCGCTGGTCAAAATGTCCTCGTCCGTATCCCGCGTGTTAGTCGTCTTCCGGTTAAAGAAAGGTTAAAGAAACCTTGGTTTCAGTTGTATGAAGGAGCTGCAGATGCTTGTTTAAACCGAAGATCGACACAACAGGCGGGACAGGCAGAATCTCTGGAGGGAAGGAGTGAGTTACGTTTCGGGTCGAGACCCTTCTTCAGACTAAGACCAGTGTTTAAGCTGCTGGTTCTCGAGCTCAGCGGCTCTGGGGAACGGACTGAGTCTCGGTGGCCGTATGTAATCCGATCAATCCGTGCCCAACATTACCCTGTAGATGGACTCAAAAAGCCGGAGTAACTCAGCTGGTCAGGTAGCATTTCCGGATAAAAGGAATTGGAGACGTTTCGGGTCGAGACTCTTCTTCGGACTGTGAGTCAGAGTAGAAATATGCGAAGGCACATAGAAAAAATTAATGAATGAGATGCAGAAAGACAGATCAAAGCCAGTAACGATGATCAAGGAAAGGTGGAGCCCATAATGGTCCATCGTTGGCTGTGGGAAAGCTAATAATGTGTATTGCAAACAGTAAAAGTCAGCAGAACGACAGTGTGCTAGTAATATGAAGCCCCCTTACTCCTGATACCTGGAGATATTTGGTAACAAACACAGGCGGCGTCTCCACGTCCCACGCATGTGGCAGCGCTGCTGGACCAGGCACGTCTACCGGACGCTGTAAGTACAGAACTCCCGATGGCATGACTCTTTAAACCACCGCCGCGCAGAACGGCTGGAACCGAAAACAGACGCCAAAGTGACCATAAAAAAACCTTCCGAACATAGAATATAGAATACAGAAAACAGAACAGTACAGGGTCCTTCAACCTATAATGTCCGTGGTCTAAAACCAACCTAATCTCCTGCACCCAATGCAACTCCGTCCATTCCTTGCATATCCAGTCCCATCGGAACCCACCGCATCTCTGTGTAAAATGTTGCGCAGAGTGCGGCACGATATAAAGGGGAAATACGGGAGCGTTTTTTTTAATGGAACGCGGTGAGTGCGTGAACGTGCTACCGTGAGCGGTGTTGGTCATATTTGATAGTGGCATTTTTAGATGCTCTGGGAGAGACACATTGATATTCAGGGAGTAAAATGTTATGGCGCGCGTGCAGCAAAGGACATTAGTTTTACTTGGCATGATGTTCGGTGTGGACATTTTGGGCGGAATGTCAAGATCCTGTGCTCTACTGTTCTATGTTGCCATCTGTAAAGTATCCGCTCCAATGAGGCCTTCGCCCTGAACGCAGCCTCTTCTGTCACACTTGGCGGCTGACTAACTGGTTATTTTGCTGCACATTGATCTTTCTCCAGCGAACGTGATGACAGCTGCGATCCTGTGCCGGGGAAAGTGCGGTCTCACCAGGGGAATCACCCGTTACATGGTGGCGATGGCAATGGCCGATCTGCTCGTGGTCATTTTACAGGTGTTGCTCAAAGAAGTCTACATTCCCTACACCTACAATTCATTCCTCTCCCGCAGCACGATGTGTCCTTCATATGTATACCTACGCATCCTCGCCCTGGACTGTTCCGTCTGGTTAACCGTGTCTTTCACATTTGACCGTTTTGTCAGCATTTGCTGCCCGAAGCTGAGACTCGTCTATTGCACTGACAGGACGGCCATCGTGGTCATTGCGTCTTTGTGCGCGCTGAGCTGCTTAAAATATATCCCCTTTCACTTCATGTATGAGCCATACTTCACCATGGACAATGTGAAATGGGGGTGCCGGCACAAAGCCGCCTATTTCACATCCATCTGGTGGATGTTGTTTTCTTGGATGTGTAACATGTCATTATCCTTCCTGCCTATCATTCTAATCCTGCTTCTGAATGGGCTGACAGCCATGAATATCGTAGCAGCGAACAGGATCCGCCGGCGACTGAAATCACTGGATGGTAAGGACAGTGAGGCGGAGAATCGACGCAATGCAATCGTGTTGCTCTTCACCGTGTCCGGCACCTACATATTACTCTGGACGACCGGGGCAGTAACTTTCATATTTACGAGAATTACAATTAATTTTGTGGGCTCTGATCTCACAAGCCCCTCAACCATCGCAAATGAGGTGGGAATCTTACTCATTCGTCTCAGTTGTTGCTCCAACACCTGTATTTACGCAATGACCCAAAGCAAGTTCAGAGAGGAGGTGAGGAACGAGATTAAGATTCTAACTCGATTCATCGTTAAACCTGTGAAACTGGCGAGGCATTGAGCCTAGATGTGGAATTCGACTATCTGCTCGTTCTCTGTATTTCTATACTCAAATCACCCCGTTCTGTGGAAGGGTCCCAACCCGAAACGTCGCCTGACTATTCCCTCCATGAATGCTGCGTGGCCCATTGAGTTCCTCTTTCAATTTGTGGTTTTGCTCAAAATTCTCGTATGTGCAGTTCCTTGTATCTACTTTCTTTCACCACGCATTCGGCCGGAACGATCTTATTCAATAGGCGTCATCATAGGTTTTAGCCAGAATATCTCCCAGCGTGTTCAAACCGCCCCACCCTTCGCTATTTACCGTCGATCCGTTACACTCTATTGTTTCAATGTTTCCAGTTGTCGTCTCCCCTTTGCAGGGAGAATGCGAAGGCGTTCCAGTGACACAGGCTAAAGGGAAACCTGACAGAAGTATATAAAATTATGATAGGGTAGATCGTCAGAACATTATTCCCAGTGGATAAATGTCAAGGAATAGAGGATATGCCTTTACTGCGCAAAATAAAGCAGATGTGCGGCGCTAGGGCAGGCCTCTGGCATGTGCGGCCTTCGTGGTAGGGCGTGTCCAACTATCCCAACCCTCAATGATCCATGGACACGAACACAAAACCCCTCACATTATCATTTTCCGCTATAATTGCCGCTCTGGGGTTTTAGCCCGATGAACCAACCTACCCATTGCGGTCCTTGCAGTTTTTTAAACTGCACTTTCTCTGTTGCTGTAATGTTGTAACAATGTAACGTTTTATCCAGCACACTTGTCATGTTTCCATTGCGCTACCTGTTGTGTCTGTTGATGTTTTGGATTTACTTGTGAAAGGTACGTGGTGACTGGATGCCACGCAAATACAATATCTCGTGACGATAATAAACCAATGCCAATTCCAATTTCTCGGCTCAGACTGTGTGCTGTACTGAACCGTAACCACCGGCATCGATAAATATCTGTCATGAAAGTAAATGAACGCTGCAATAAAGTAACTGGAGGTACAGACTATGGGTAAATTGGGAAGGGCAAGTGGCTGAAGTGCTTGACGAACGTTTTAGGGCCAGTGACCACTATTTCATTGGCTTTAAAATTGTTATGTATGAAGACAGGGCGGGTCCGCGTTAAAGTTCTGAATTCTGGCAAATTCAACTATGATTATAAGAGACAGAAACTCGCTCAAGTTGATTGGTACACGTTGTTTGCAGGCGCAGGGACGCCCGAAATATTGGATGCTTTTAAAAATGCGAAGACGCATGCGCGGTCCTGATAGAGTAACGGACAATGCAGGTTGGTGTAAGTAGATAAATGGTGGCTGTGGTCAGGAAGTAGGAGGCATGTGACAAGTGAAGGATACGGATGAAATCTGAGTAGCACAGCAGTCTTGACGTGAAACGTTACCTTGTTCAAGTTCAAGTTACATTTATTGTCACATGCACCAATTGGAACAGTGAGATTTGAGTTACGGCCACACGATAAAAAAAGGACACAATGCACGTTAGATTTTAACATAAACATCCCCACACAGCGGAATCAACGTGTCCACTGTGAGGGAAGGCAATAATGTTCAGTCACCCTCCTCTTTGTTCACCCGTGGTCGGGGTCTTTGACCCCTCCGCAGTTGCCGCTATGGCGGCCCGATGCTCAGGCTATACATGTTCTCCAGAGATGTTGCCTGAACTGCTAGTTACTCCACCAGTTTGCGTCTTTAAGTGTATCAACCACCACCTGCAGCTCTTTGTTTCTTCGAGGATATTGGTGAGTTGTGATGGGAACATAAAATCATGATTAGTCCGTTTGCAGACATCATTACAGTGGGTGGTACAGTAGATAGTGAAGATGGTTCTCAAAATTTTTAGCAGGATCTTGATCGGTACGGTAGGTGGGCCGATGAATGGTTATTGGTTTAATACAGATAAGTGCGAGAAGTTCAAATTTGGAAATTCTAACCGGGGGGGGGGGGGCTACACAGTGTATGGCAGGGATCTGTGGAGTGTTGTCGAGCAGAGGGATCTATGAATGCATGTACATAGTTGCCCTGAAAATGGCGACGTATATAAATAGGGTGGCCATCGTACTTTTGGTACATCGTCCTTCATCAGTCAGAAAAACTAGTATAGACGTCGAGAGGTTGTGTTACAGTTCTACAAGATATTAGTGAGGCTATATCTGGAGTATTGTGTTAAGTTCTGGTCATAATGCTACAGGACATTTGTTATTACGCTGGAAAGGGTTCAGAGAATGTTTACGAGGATGATGGCAAGACTCAGAGGAACAGGCTGAGATTCATCCATTGCACGGATAAGAGGACCGCCGTGGCCACTGTGTCCATGTGTGCGCTGAGATGCTAAAAATACACCCCCTTTCAATTCAACTGGGGCGACCGACCTAGAGCAGTGTACATTCTGTGCTGCATTCCCCCCACTCCCCCCTCACCGCTCCCCACCCAACGTATTTCGAACCGCTCTTTGCTTTATTGTAGATGTACGGGACAGGGTTTTTTTTTAACACGTGCGTTACTTGTTTCCTCCCCGATGCGTCTTTCGTGCTCTGCGGAAGCGAACGTCAAGACCTCTGTCAGTACCCAACTATTTCCCCATAACTCCCCTACTTTTACTTCATATGGCCTGGATTGAAGTAAAACAATTGACACTCATTCGGTTTGGAATTAAAGTCAACGTCGTTTACTGCAATAGATGAGCAAACTACAACGGGTCAGGGGTCAGGCAGCGGGTCAGGCAGCATCTGTGGATGGAATGGACAGGGGGCGTCTAGCATCGGGGCAACAAAGGCTGTTGGCTTAAAACAATATATAAACATTGAATTCTAATGGTTGTCAGACCTTCAGAAATTGCATTGCATGTTCAATTATCTGCCTGGTTGTAAAGAACACAAGAACATTGATGGACTGCGTTTGATGAAGCATAAAGTTATACTCCTTCCTCTCGCTGAGGAGACTTTGTGCTGCTCGCCGGGATGTGTATGGAGTCCCGGCGCACCCGTATGGGGCAGATTGTATGCGTCCGTGGGGCATTATCACCGTCTTTGTTGGGCTGAACACTACACAGATGCAGGCAGCATCAGTACAAGGAATGGATAGCCGATAGTCCCGGCCCCTCTTTCAGTCACTTTATTGAGCTAGCTCGAATGAAATCAATATATTATGGAACAATTTATCGTTGAAATACTAAGTATTTAACTCATTTAACTGTCCAGTTCTTTAACGCATATGGTTGATGAAGCTGATCCGGACTGTTCCTTCGTTGTTAGTTTAACGTGTTTACAAGGTTGTGCTTTTCAGCTCAATCCATGACTGTTCATATGCAAGTTACTCCGTCACAAAATGAGAATCCAATGCAAAATTGCCAATGAAATCACTGGGAGGAAGATTCATGGTGTATTTTAGACAAGGTGGCGATATCAAAAGGGGATTTCAAAATTAAAGCCGCATGTGAAATTAATTCTCCCATTCCCTGGATTCAACGACGTCCTATTTCCTTTTCCGCGAATATAAATGTAATATAGGGCGGGGTTTATATTACGGATTTCCTCCTGTTAAAAATCCACCGACATCCAGCACAATGTCCTCCCAGTTAACGAAGCGAATCCCGCCACAACAAAAGTCCTTCACCTTACAATGTGGATTGAGATAAGGGTTAGTAAAAAATCCGTGTCCTCCTGTAATCTTTGCATTAACTATTCCTCCTCAATAAGGAGCATGAATTACGTGGAAATGTTTGTTAAAATCTCCGTGACTAATGTCTCTGTTTTGTCACCCTGCGTACATACTAGAGGATTGGAGGCGGGTATTAATAAGGACGGAAATCGCATACCTTGTCCAATTCGCTCTTCGAAGAGAGCAGCAGAGATCTTCTGGCATGGGGCGGGCTCCGGCTCTATACATGAGGGAGATCGCCTATCCGATTCTGGCGGCGTTGGGAATCCCTGGTAAGACCGTTCACGCCGTTCAATGTGCACTGTTACAATATGTCGCAACGCTATCGAGTGTTCTGTACTATGAAATTAATTTAGCGGCGTAAGTTTCGGCGCGGATACTGCTTTAAATCGAAATGTCGCTGTAATTTGTTCTTCCTCCAGCGAACTTGTTGACGGCTGCGATCCTGTGTCGGGGAAAGTGCGGTCTCACCAGAGGAATCATACGTTACATGGTGGCGATGGCAATGACCGACTTGATCGTGGTCATCTTTCACGTACTGATCAAAGAAATCTACATTTACTACAACCCTAACTCCTTCCTCTTCCTCAGCATAGTGTGCTCTTCATACATACACCTACGGACCGCCACCATGGACTATTCCGTCTGGTTAACCGTGTCCTTCACCTTTGACCGTTTTGTCAGCATTTGCTGCCGGAAGCTGAGACGCATCTATTGCACGGATAGGACGGCTGCAACGGTCATCGTGTTCATGTGTGCGCAGAGCTGTATAAAGTACATCCCCTTTCAATTCTTGTACGAGCCACGATTCCACGTGGGCAATGTGAACTGGGGGTGCCGGCCCAAAGTCGACTACTTCACCTCCATCTGTTGGGTGGCTTTCACCTGGATGTGTAGCGTCTCTCTCTCCTTACTCCCCTTCGGTCTCATCGTACTCCTGAACAGGCTGACGGTCCGGTACATCATTGCAGCCAGCAGAGTCCGCCGGCGCCTGAAGTCACTGGAAGGCAAGGACAGCGAGTCGGAGAATCGGCGTAAGTCCATCGTATTACTCTTCACCGTGTCCGGCACCTCCATATTACTCTGGACGACGGCTACGGTAACTTTGATTTGCAATCGGGTCTCAGTCAATCACGTGAGCGCGGATCTCACGAACCCCTCCAACATCGCCAACGAAGTGGGAATCTTACTCGTCCGGGTCAGTTGTTGCGCGAACACCTTTATTTACGCAATGACCCAAAGCAACTTCAGGCAGGAGGTGAAGAATGGGATTAAATTTTAACTCTTTTCATTATTAAGGCCATTAAACTGGCGAGACAGTGAACCCTGAGTTAGAGTTTGAACATGACGTCTCCCTGCTTTCTAGTCTGTTGAACAAACCGCACCATTCATCGATAGGGTCCCGACCCGGAACGCCGCTTCTCCATTCCCTCCAGAGAAGTTGCCGAATCGAAACGTTTCTCCAGAACTTTGTGTTTTTCTCAAAATGTGACATCTGCAGCCACGGCCCGAAGCATCGTCAATAGATTCCCTCCACAGTTCCTGCCTGTTCCGCTACGATTCTCTGGCACTTTGTATATTTCTCAACATTTCAGCATCTTTAGATACCTGTCCACATTGTTTGCTCCAGTTAAGTACGGAGAAGTCCCGGTGAAAAGGAGTATTTATATATGTTGCCACCGAATACATAGGAATGCGTTTAATCCGCCACCACCATCCGCGGACTGTTTTCACCCTCTTATCAGATGAGACAAGCCTTGTTCGCGTCTCTCGTCTCCCGTGCAATAGGAAGTAAGTCACTAAGCTGAAAATAGTGCCATGATTAAAAACGACACGGATACCTGGACTTTAGGGAGAGATTGGGCTGACAAAAATTGTATTCGTTTAAGAAGCTGCGCTACGCAGAGCTTGCAGCAGAGGCAACGCAGCGTGGCTGGAACATCAAAGTCTATCCAGTTGAAGTGGGATGCAGAGGATTTGTTGCGTCATCTACCATCAGACTGCTGAAGGGGCTTGGAATCCACGGTCCGGCTCTGCGGAAGACCATAAGATCACTCTCAGACGCGGCTGAAAGAAGCAGCCGTTGGATTTGGCTTAAGCGGAAAGACCCAAGCTGGGCCCCAAGTACGTCATGGTGAATGTTTGGGACAGTTTGACACGGGACACGTGCTGAGGGCTGATCATCCTGCAGCGGGCCGCCCTTGTGGAGGGTGTATAGTGTTAAAAGGCCGAAACAGCCAGTGATGCAAGGGTACACTACTGATGATGTGTCCTGTGCCCAACTGTCCTGAAGGATACCCAGGCCAAGATATACGTATACGTATCCCCCCCCCCCCCCCCCGATGTTGAGCGTCTACCACTCTCAACAATCACCGAATGTCGTGAAATGCTCCCCACCTACTGGCACAAGGGACTTCTTAACACCTTGTCCTGTGTATTTGATTCAGTTGGAATTTATATCTTGAATGATGAGAATGTCGATGTGATTAAAACAATGAGAAAAATTTGCAGGGTGAATGAACAGCGTATGGGAATCTTCTACCCAGCGAATGGGAATCACAAACATACGTTTTTGAGAGGGGGGGGGGGTCAGTGGAATATGGAACGTGATGCACGTGGAGTTAGTTGCGGAAAGTATTATGAAAATTAAAAGACATTTGGACAGGTACATGATACAAATGTTTTGGAGGATTATGGACCAAATGTTGGCACCTGTGACTGGCGTCGTTGGGCGTCTTGTCCGGCATGGTCAAATGGGCAGAAGGAACTTTTTGCTTGTTCTGTGGCTTGTGGGCTCCGTTTCAGAGTGACCCTCGCTCCTTTTATAGTCCAGTCGTTGATTCAGAGCGCATCGTTTCGGCCCATTACATGGAGGACGTAGAGGTTTTCGAGCGTGCAGAATTTATTTCAGAAATTATTACCAGAATCATGCCTAGTTAAGATGATATTGCCTATAAGTAGAGGTTGGGCGAAGTTTAATTGTTTTCTACGCAGCGACAGATGCTGAGGTCATACCTGATAGAAGTACCTTGAACGCGCTACCCGTAGTCGTGGTAAAGGCAGAGACGATACTGCCATTCAAGAATGATATGGCACATGGATATGCAGGTATGAAGGGATATGGAGCCTGTGCAGACAGAGATGGATTTATCGTGGCTTCATGCTCGGCACGGACAATGCGACTCAAGGGCCTGTTTCTGCGCTGTACTCTTTTATGATCTACCCCCCGTCTAACAGGCTAACTTTACCTAATATCCCGACCGTTACTTGATCCCTCCCCGATGCATATTTGGTGCTCCGCGGAAACGAACGCCAAGACCGCTGTCTGGACCCAATTATTTCCCCACAACTCCCCTCATTTTTCTCGTTCTGGCCTGTGCGCTGTGTCGAAATAGCACAGTTGGAATGCAGCCGATTTTGGAGTTAAAATCAATACAGTTTACCACAAATGTTGAGAATAACACAATGTGATGGACCAACGCAGCGGATCAGGCAGCATCTGTGAATGGAATGGACAGGGGACGTTTAAGATCGGCCCAATAAAGGGTGTTGACTTAAAAACTATTTTAAAACACAGAATTCGGACAATTATCTGCCCTTTAGAAATTGCATTGCATGTTCAATTATCTACCTGGTTGCAAAGAACACAAGAACATTGATGGTGAGACTGGGTAAAATAATCAAGTACAAACATTCCCAAAGAAAGGTGGGAACAATATTTATTGAACGCGCATAAATGCTCAATTAATGTAAGACACACCTTAATACAATTTAAAATCGTACACAGATTATACCATTCGAAAACTAAACTAAATAAACTTTTTTCCCAACGTCTCTCCTGTATGTGATAAATGACAATGTCAAGAAGCTAATATAGCACACTCATTTGCCTTTTGTGCAAAAATTCAAATATTTTGGACTGAAAGTTTTGAAATTTTCACAAATATATTTAAAATAAAACTGACCCCAGAAGCAGACTGGATAATCTTCGGGATGTCAGAAGACTGCCCTGATTTAAACGTGTTTCAAAAGACTCTATTTGAGTATGGCTTAATAACTGGAAAAAGCTAATCTTAAATTTCTGGAAAAATTCTCCAGTACCCACAGTCAATATGTGGATTTCATCTATGTTCGAAACACTACACTTGGAAGATATGAGACTCCGACTAGACAGTTTATATAGGACGCGGTCTGCATTTATAAATATATTAAAAGAATAAGGTGCAATAATACCTCAAAAAAGTACCGGTGTCGGGTCTTGGTAAGGGGAGAAGAAAAATCGTCGAGTTGGTAGATTCCTTTTGCGAGATGTTTATAATAAAGTAACTGGCTTTTCTTTTTTCTTTCTCTATTTTTACTTCTTTCTTTTTCTTTCCTCTCCAGGGTCTATCTTGTAATTCCCGTTTCTATCTCTTCAAGGGTTTCCTTTCCCTCTGTCACGCTTTGGTACTTTCACATCTCTTTTTCACTTTTTTACTTTCTATGCTTCTCTTTTTCTCTATATTCTCTCTTTTCTAAAACCTTAAAATAAAAATAAAATATAGGGGTACAATGACTGTAATACAATACAAGGGATGTACACTGATGTAACTTACAGTACCGCTAATAAATAAAGATTTTAAAAAATGAAAGTCTATTACGAGTGGGATTTGTCAGGGATCTCTTTGTCCTTTGATATTACTCATAACAAACTGCATGTTAATGCGGGAAGAATGATGAGTAATTTGGTAAATCATTCTGTTTGGTGCAGCTGGTAGTGCTGTTGAGCATGAGCAGGGTGTTCTTGCCAAAGCAATGATATAACTGAGTTCCTCATGGACAGAACAAACGTTAGCCTGAAATACGTGAGATAGTGCTCTGTGGGAGGATTAACAAGCCCTTGGCATAGATGCAGATCTGAAGGACGGACGCTAGTCCGTTCTGATAAAATAGTGGGACATGCCAGCCCACCACAGCTGTGGGGGTCACCCGGTCACCACAACCCATATCTGCACCAACTCCATTGGGTCGTGGCCTTGTGGGGACACGAAACACTAGTAAATCTAACTTTCAATAGTTCCGTTTGGAGATACCGCATGGAAACAAGCTGTGCAGTCCAGCGAGTCAATGCTGACCATAGATCGCCCGTTCTACGTCATCCCAATTTCCCATTCACTCCCGATGCGCTAAGGACAATTTACAGCGGCCAATTAACCAGAAAACCTGCAGTTTTGAGAGATGTGTAAGAAAACCTGAGTATCCGATGGAGGCCCACGCTTCCACAGGGTGAACATGCAAAATCCGCACATGCATCACCCGATATCAGAATAAAATTCAAATCTCTGGTGCAATATGTTCTACCAACCGCTCCACTTCGCCACCACTGTGCAGCAGTGATGTTTTTGATCTTTAGTAAAAATTTTTACACAATTTCGGATTGCAATCACGATCTCATTTAAAATATATTTTGAGAGTTACAGTACATGGATAGGACGATTTTGGAGCGATACGGGCCAAACGCCGGCAGGCGTGATTGGCGTAGGAAAAGCATCTTGGTCGGCATGGTCGTTGGGCAGTGTGACGCTATCTCCACACAGAAGAGGGATCCTTGCTGCTTTTATAGTCTAACCATTGATTTTTTGCGTTGTGTTTAAGAAAGAACTGCAGATGCTGGAAAATCGAAGGTAGACACAAATGCTGGAATAACTCAGCGGGTGAGGCAGCATCTATTGAGCGAAGGAAGTAGGCGACGTTTCGTGTCGCGACCCTTCTTCAGACTCTTTGTGAATTGTTTGCAAATCTGTTCTCTTCATTGCAGGAGTATATGGTGGATTTGGAGAGAGGTTTACCTGAATGATGCACGATGTAGAGGGCTTTAGTATCAAGGAGAGAATGGGCAAAATCAGTCCACCTGGTGGCGCCACTAATGGCTGCCTCGCCAACAGTCTGTCTGTCCCGTCGTTGTTTTTAGTATGTGTTAAATGTATGAGTTTAGTGTTCTTTAGCTTGCTTTATGTGGTTCCGAACATAGAAGAGCTCCAAGGAATCATGGCTACAATTACAATTGTTTCCCAAATTCGATTGGTGACAAAGAGGGAGGATGATGGTTAAGGATATGTTTTTGCGATTGGAAGTCTGTGACAAGTGGGTGACGCCAAGGTTCCGCGTTGAGACTTGTTTTCTGCTATTTACATGAACAAACTGACTGTTAATATAGCAGGCACGACACGTAAATTCGCAAATTACTGGCATTAGTTGAGCTTGGCGTGCTGTTGAAATTGGGCAGCGTGTTCTACCTAAAGAACGATATTGTTGAGTTCCTACAATGAACACAACAATGGCAAGCGAAATGTAATTCTGAAAAAGATGAGATGATGCACTGTGGGAGGAAGACCATAATATAGATACAGAACTAAAGGTAAGACACTGGTATGTTATGAAGAATAATGACACAGACCAGCCCACGACAGCGATGATATCTTCTCCGTCAGCACAATCCATGCCTGGGTAGAATTTCTTGGTTCATGGCTATGCGGAGACACTAAGCACTTGCGAATCTAACACAAATAGTTCAGTTTGGAGATACAGCATGGAAACTGGCATTGCAGCCCAGAGTGTCCACGCTGACCATGCAACACCCATTCATACGGGTTCTCCGTTAGCCCAATTCTCATCCACCCATTATACACTAGGGAGAATTTAAGGAGGCCATCTAAACTACAAACTGCACGTTTCGTGGATGTGAGAGTGTTGTGTTTCGGATGTATAAATAACTGGAGCCGTACAGCAGGATAAAGGTCCAAAGACTTTATTAAGTACATAGCAAATATGACTTCACACTTCCACGTCCCTCTATTTCTGAGGGGACCAAGCAAGGAGCGGTTACTGTAAAGCTAGTGGGCGTAACTACAAAAGGAAGACTCATAACATGAGTGATACTGATCTACATCCTCCCTCTTAAAGAATCAACAACAGTACAAACACATTAACTGGGTAAGGCACGCATAGCAATTGATAATAAACTGGAGAAAAGTCAACATTGTCCGGGTACTTCACAACCGGCCTACAAACACGACCAGCACGTGTACGATAGAGACCATCACCGTTCTTTTCCCCTGGAGAGAGGGCAGGCAGTTTGGAGACGAAGCAGGAGACTGTGGCGCAGGCGAACATTGTACAGGCTGATGAGCCGTTGCAGACATGGATTGTTGTGCCGGTAGAAGTATGGGAGTGCCACTGGACGCAGACGGAAGTGAACTTGAACGATCTGGATAATTCGGAGGAGGAACTGGGTCGTTTACAGGCAGGATATGTTGCCTGTTCTGCCTGTAGGTGCCGCCATCCGCACTGACGATATATGAGTGTGGCTCTGAAGCAATACCAGAAATCACTCCAATACGGTCGTGGCCTTCGTCAGTCTGTAAACGGACCACCTGCCCCTTGGTCAATGGTGGCAGTGGCCTACTTATCTTGTCAAATCATTGTTTTTGAATGCCACGCTTCTGTTGCAACCTTGATTGAACATCCTCAGGCGGATTCACGTGGGATCAATGCCTGATCCGCTACAGGCACTGTGGCACGGGTTTGCCTTGACAACAACCGTTTAGCGGGTGGACCCACGATGGTGTCACAGGAGATGTTGCGTCCGTTGAGCAGATCCAGGAATACATCGGAGTTAGCCCTGTAAGAACGTTCCATGAGCTGCTTAGCACTTTTAACAGCGGCAAGGGAATAGAGTGGGGATATTCAGGGTTGTTGGTGATGTGGTGAACATTCCAGTGTTTAGTGAACTCCTTGAACTGTGCGCTGGTGATCTAGAGTAATTTAAAAATCACCTTCAAAAGCCGTGACCGCAGACAACCGGAAGCATTTTGCGTAGGGGAGAAAAAAAGGTAAATGCTTTATTTTTATATTAAAAGTTGGTTTTTCGGGAGGCATTAATAATATTTTTAGGTTGCGAAATGGGTTCCCAAAAAATGTATGAACCCCCAGTATTTTTCCCCCCGACTTCACCGCTAACCGCAACGTTCTAATCCACCGCATTCCACTAAAACCCACTCGCTAGTTGATCATGGCCATTAATTTACAGGCATTAAACACTAAATTCCTTCCATTTGGCCCAGAAATTCATGAAAATGAAATTTAAAAATTATGTTATATTGTAGATTATTGTGTGAGTGTTATTTGGACACTTAGGCAATTTTTAAAAAGTTTATCTTTTCTTAAGAAATTGATAGATGTTTAGATCTACTCATTGAATTTTGTAATTAGCTACAATTAGATCACTAACTAATTATATGCTTTAATTTCAGGTAATCCAAGTAAGATTATTTAATATTTGTTTCAGAATGCTTTAATCTATAATAACTGAAAATTTCATTGAGTTCTCTTAATTTTTAAGAATGTTATGGACTTTTAACTTTTCCAGATCACAGCTTTTGAGTTAAGTCAATTGAAAGGCAATGGGAAGCAATATGCTAATTTCCGAGTATGAAAATGGCCATAACTTACTTAATACTGAAGATATGAAAGTAAATTAGGTGTCAAATTAAACGTCTTTTTATGCTTTATCTGATGGCATAAATTGCAGACTTGATTTTTAAAATCTCAAAATTTTGTAACATTGCTAGACAGGATGCCACATTCTCGGCGATGTACTCAGCCATGCCAGGCCAGTAAAACTTCTTGCCCGTGAGACAGTAGCTTCAGCGCCTGGTTGCCCTGCACGAACAACGTTAAAATACTGGTTGTTCAGCGAAGCAGGAAGCACGGCCTTGTGTCCTTTTAAAATAATGCCATCTTGCAGCACTAGCTCATCTCGGGCTGCAAAGCAAGTCCGCACTGGCAGCGGAACGTTGTAGCGTTTGTCTGGCCAACCGTGCTTAATGACGGAGGTCAGCGACCGTAGAGTACTGTCAGCAGCAGTGTGGGCAACCAAGTTTTCCATACAGGACGAGGGAACATAATGCACAGCCATCACAATAAAATCATCATCTGTTAAGGGCGGATCCTCACAGGTCGTCTGGGGTACACGCGAAAGTGTGTCGGCCTGGTGCATATCCTCACCACGTTTGTGGATCAGAACGATATCATATTTTTGAAGTTGCAGTAATATCCGCTGTTGGCATGCTGCAGAGGTGTGGATAGGTTTGTTGAAAATGCTGATCAGAGGTTGGTGGTCAGTTTCAATTGTGACCGTATACCCAAAGGCGAAACCGTTGAATTTCTTACAGGCAAAAACGACCGCTAACAGCTCTTTCTCAATTTGGGCATATCGTTGTTCTGTGCCAGTCATGATGCACGAGGCACAGGCAACAGGCTTATTGCCGTTGTCATCATTCTGAAGGCACGCTGCGCCCAGCCCGTGTTGAGAGGCATCACAAGTCAGTGTAACCGGCAGTTTAGGATCAAAGTAAGCCAGTGCTGGAGCACCAGACATCTCCCGTTTAAGAATGTCGAATGTTGCCTGTTGTTGCTCGTGCCAAGTCCAATCAGAGTCTTTGTGTGTAAGTTGGCGCAATGGGGCTGATATTTCGCTGAAATCTGGAATTAATAGTTAGCCATGCCAAAGAATCTCTGCAGACTGTGCCCGTCTGTGGGTGCTGGTAGCTCATTGATCGCACTAGTTTTCGAAGGATCGGTTTTTAGGCCGTCATTGGTAAATATACGGCCTAAGTATTTTACCTCATTCACTCTGAATTTGCATTTTTGAGGATTTAGCTTGAGATGGATGGTCTCGACTCGATTCAACACCTTTGTCAAATTGGCATCGTGCTCTTCGACCGTTTTTCCAGCAATGAGTATATCGTCCACAATGATGGAACATGGGTAGCCTGCGAACAATTGCTCCATAGCTTGTTGAAATACTTCACTAGCAGAAGGTATTCCAAAAGGCATACGAAGAAATTTATAACGTCCGAATGGGGTGCTGAAAGTTGTCCGCTTGGAGGAGTTATGTTCCAGCGAAATCTGCCAAAATGAGCTCTTGGTATTAAGCACCGTGAATACAGTTGCTTCAGCCATCTGCGCGGCAACCTCGTCCACTGTGCACATGGGATAGCGAGGTCGTTTATTTGCAGTATTTAAGTCGTTGGGGTTGATACAAATCCGTATCTGGTCTCTTCTTAGTAGTGACACCCATGGTGGAGACCCAGTCCGAGGGGTCAATTATGGTAGTAATCACACCTAGAGACACCATTCTGTTAAGTCCACTTTGAACACGTTCCCGGATACCATGGGGAATCTTATGAGCCGGACGAACAACTGGAATTGCTTCAGGGTCAATGGTGATCTTGTACCTGCCCAGCTTATCGTCAAACAAATCCTTGTATTGTGTTAGGATTTGATGTGTAAAATCACAGTCTGTAAGCAGAGGACAGACAGAAGGGCTGAAAGTAATCAAACCCATGTCTAGGCATGCATCAGCGGTTTTCAGCAGCCTCTAAGGTCAGGTCAACATCTCGCAGTAATTCATCACGTAATTTATCATTCAATTTATCATGGATGATACGGTCGCGAACGAGATTGTCGCATATACCTCTGAAATCGTATCGACTTGCGATATGCTTCAGTGCACCAACGTAACCTCGACAGGTTCTCCCTGTTTTTGACACTTTGAAAAAAAACAGATGATGTTCAATACTCAAGTTAGTTCATAACTCACATAATTGTCGGAATTTACATTCAGGCTCACGGATAGTCTCTACAGCAATCTGGTCACCATTCGCGTCAGGTCTAGCCGGTGCATAGTGACATCTTCTGGCACGACGAGCAACTTCCGTGGCTGCCAAATTAAGAAGGATTAACACACGAACAGCAGGATCAGCCGTCGGGTGTGGAGCATCAATGTAGATTGAAAAATCCTCGTGAAACACACGCCATCGTTCTGCGAGATCTGCGTCAAACACCAAGATCTCTGGTTTTCTGAGTGCAGAAGCCATTGCAAAACAGGTGAAAAATAAAAAACAAAAATACAAGCAATAGTTTCAATCAAGGTGTAAGTCCGTACACTCTGCCACCATGTTGTGTTTCGGCTGTTGAAAATAACTGAAGCCGTACACCAAGATAAAGGTCCAAATACTTTATTAACTACATAGCAAATATGACCTCAGACTTGCACGTCTCTCTAATTCTAAGGGAACCAGGCAAGGAGGGTTACTGTAAAGCAAGTGGGCGTAACTACAAAAGCATCACTCATAACATGAGTGACACTGATCTGCAGAGAAGAAACTGAATACCGGGGTATCCGAATGAAACCCACTTACACGGCACCAGAGGTCAGGGTCGAACTCAAGTCCCGGGTCCGATCAGCCAGCAGCCCTACCAGCTGCGCAATCACAGCGCCACTTTTTGAAACCTTTGAACGAATTGTTTTCTATACAGAGTTGAAAGCTGGGATCTGATAGAAGTAAATAAAGGTTATGAACTGCATATACAGGGTAGACAACCAAATCCTTCTTACCAGAAGAAATGGCACGGACTGGAGAACAAAACTTTATGGTGAGGGTGAGAGGAGCAAAGATGAGCCCATCCACGTTGCAGCCGTAAATCGGTTAAACACTAGGTGGCGGGGCGGTAAAGCTGCTGCCTAGCAGCGTCCGAGGCACCGGTTCGATCCTCAATCCGGGTGTTGTCTGAACGGAGTTTGTAAGTTTTCACCATGCTCTGCGTACGTTTTTTACCTGGTGCTCCGGTTTCCCCCCCATACTCCAAAGACACGCCGGTTTGTAGGATAATTTGCTTCGGGAAAAAAAATGTAAATTGTCCCCAGTATGTGTCGGATGGTGTTAGTGTGCGTGAATCGTTGATCGGCGCGGACTCGGGTGAGCTTAAGCTCCTGTTTCCCCGCTGTGACTCTAAACTAGCCTAACCTTGAAACATAAGATTATTAAGGGTTTGGACACGCTAGAGGCAGGAAACATGTTCCAGATGTTGGGGAAATCCAGAACCTCGGGCCACAGTGTAAGGATAAGGGGTAAGCCATTTAGAACGCAGACGAGGAAACACTTTTTCGCCCAGGGAGTTGTGAATCTCTGCCTCAGAGGGCGGTGGAGGCTGGCCTCTCGATGCTTTCAAGAGAGAGGTAGACAGAGCTGATGAAGATAGCGGAGTGATGGGATGTGGGAAGAAGGCGGGAACGGGGTATTGATTGTGGATGATCAGCCATGATCACATTGAATGGCCGCCCTGGCTCAAAGGGCCGAAGGGCCGCATGGCCTACTCCTGCACCTACTGTCTACTGTCTACTGTCTACTGTCTATTGTCCAAGTTCTCCAGACAACCCTAGCCTACTCTGTCACACTGCAATGGGAAATTCAGATCCTGAACTGTTTCCCCAGTTCGTTTAAAAGCCTCTTCCAATCAACGTTTTCGGGTTCCCCGTGCAATGCCATCAGAATTAGCCTATTTCCGGTTTACGACTTTACCTTGAGGATGAAATAATTGTTTAAACGACATTTGGGCATGGGCAGGGATAGGATACGTTGCAACTGTAGCTTCCCTCTATCACTTCCTCTGGCTGCTTGTTCCTTATTTACAATATACAAACTTTTGGCTCGTAATTTCCTCGCAGAATGATTTTAGATTCCCTATTACCTCATGGGGCAAGCATACCTGTCGTCCCACTTGCACTCCCGAATTCCTTCTCCTAAATGCATTCCTGCAGCAAGGGGTTAAATTGATCCCAGTTCCCTATAATTAATATAGTGATCCTAACCAGAACTTCAGTATCGCATGTCAGCTGGAGTTTTACCTACCTACACTGGCCTACACTGTAACTATCATCAGCTTGCTAACCCTGAACCCTCTTAGTTTTACTCTTAAAAGCATCTTCTAATCACTATTCGATACAAAACTCTGCAATAATTCCGCGTGTTATCCCGCACCTCTTCAGGAAAGGACGTTGCGGTCGAGACCATTCTTCAGATTGAGAGTCAGCGGAAACGAGAGAGATAGCGAGCACATGGAACAAATGAATGGGAGATATGCAAATAGCAACGATGATAAGGGAGAGGTGGATACCAGAAAGGTTCATTGTTGTCTGTGGGGTAGGTGATTACGAGCTACACATACAGTAAAACTCAACAAGACCACAGTGAAACTAATCCGCCGCCTAGGGTGGAGGAGGGACGGAGAGAGACTGGATGCAAGCTTCACTCGAGGTTAGAAACATCAATATTCATACCGCTGTGATATAAGCTGCACAGGCGAAATACGAGGTGGTGTTCCTCCAATGTGAGTTTGGCCTCACGCTGACAGTGGAGGCACAGGACCGAAAGGTCAATATGGGAATGGAAAGTGGAGCTAAAGTGTTTGCCTAGCGGAAGATCACGTGGACCAAGGCGGACTGAGCGAAGATGTGGATCATTGTTTACCATCTGCAGTTCCTTCCTGCATTTCCAATCAATTTTTGCAGGTTCCCTGCGTGATGCCATCAGAAATTGTCCTTTCCACAATTTACGTTAACTTGTGAATAGGTTTATCTTTTCCAAAACCATCTTAGAACTGAAAGAATTATGGCCATTGATCGCTGTCTCTGGGAGAAAGATTCGACTGAGTACACCATCCACATCTACTCATCTATCCTCAGCCTCCAGGGTTCCAGTGAAAACAAACAACGTCTGTCCAATCTCTCCTTGCAGGTGATACCCTCTAATTCCGGAAGCATTCCGTTGAACCTCGTCTGTGTCTTCCCAAACTCGTCACATCTTTCCTGAGTCGGGGCCAATTGAACTGCAGGCTACACTCCAAATGCAGCCGAATGTACGTCATATATAACTGGATTATGATTTACTGACTTGTATACTCAATGGCATCTGGTTTATCGTATCTAATTTATTTCGAATGTGATGAAAAGTTAGCAGTCTGAATGTTTAACGTTTACTCCCTCAATAAATGCAATCACATGCTGGATATATCCACACATTTGTTGTGTTCTGTCCTTTAAGATTTCCAATACACAGGTATTTGTTTCTGTTCAGCTCATTCTTGTTGTTTATGTGAAATAGGTATCTGCTATACAATACGAGAACTACTGAAAGTAAATCTAATTACATTCTTTGCAGCAAGATTGCAACTTAGACTGCATTGTGAATTGAAATACCGGCATGGAATTATTCAGTAACACCAACCACTGATTTCAAGGTCCGTTGGGCAATGTTCAAGGTTACTCTTTCATATTACAAGAGCAAAGATCCGGGAAACCTATTGTGATGTGCTCCATTCCCTTTGCTCTGGCTAAAAAATACATAATAACGCGGATTATATTAATGATTTCCCAATTTTAAACTGCATTAACATCAGCCGTGCCTTTCGCCTGGTGAAAAAGCAATTACCGACATAGGAAGAGTCCATTACATTGTATCTTTGATCAAGAGACGGGTTAGTAGTAAATCAGTGGCCAACAAGACTGTTTTACACCTAGCAATAACCGATTGGCTTCCTTTGTGTGAAAATGTTTGTTAAAATGTCTTTGACTAATTCATTGTCCTGTCATCGTTCGTTCACTCTGGGGATTTGGGCGGCTTTTAAAGAGGATTGGAGCCGCGATCTTTGATCCATTGTCCCTGTGTTTCCTGCCTACACTGCGACACTTTTAGAAAGGGACGGGCTTCGATTCTGTACGTGAAGGAGATCTTCTATCCGATTATGGCGGCGTATGGAATCCCGGGTAAGTCGGGACATTTTAGTTTCAGGTTTACTATTGTCATGTGTACTGGGGTACAGTGAACATTTCTGTTGTACACATAATCCGCTCAGATGATGCTGTACATCATAATCTCTGGATTACTACCAGTGCCACGTGCAAGTCAGAGGAGAAATAGGAGGATATTGCAGATTAAATAGGATGAAATAGGAGGATATTGCAGATTAATGCGTGGCTTGAATAATGGTGCAAGGGGGGGGATTCAAACTTCTCGGGCATTGGAAACAGTTCTGGGGGAGGTGGGACCAGTACAAACAGGACGGTCTGCACCTCGGCTGGAAGGGAACCAATGTCCTTGGGGGAGTGTTTGCAAGTGCTGTCAGGGAGGATATAAACTAATGTAGCAGGGGGATGGGAGCATGAGCAGTGAGACAGAGGGGTGTAAAATGAGGGTAGAAGCAACAGGTAGTAGGGTGAAAAGTAAAGGTAAATGTGGGTTCAGTATTGATGTGGATAGAGAACTGGCTGGCAGACAGGAAGCGAAGTGTAGGAGTAAACGGGCCCTTTTCAGAATGGCATGCAGTGTCTAGTGGGATACCGCAAGGCTCAGTGCTGGGACCCCAGCTATTTACAATATAATTAATGATCTGGATGTGGGAATTGAATGCAACATCTCCAAGTTTGCGGATGACACTAAGCTGGGGGGCAGTGTTAGCTGTGAGGAGGATGCTAGAAGGCTGCAAGGTGACTTGGATAGGTTGGGTCAGTGGGCCGTTGGTGGCCGTTTAGGAAAAGGGGAGATGCAACGAGACCTGGGTGTCATGGTACACCAGTCATTGAAAGTAGGCATGCAGGTGCAGCAGGCAGTGAAGAAAGCGAATGGTATGTCGGCATTCATAGCAAAAGGGTTTGAGTACAAGAGCAGGGCGTTTCTACTGCAAGAGCAGGGGTTCGGCAGGCTAGATGCAGGAAGACTGTTCCCGATGTTGGGGAAGTCCAGAACAAGGGTCACAGTTTAAGGATATGGGGGAAGTCTTTTGGGACCGAGATGAGAAAATCATTGTTCACACAGAGAGTGGTGAATATGTGGAATTCTCTATCACAGAATTTATTTGAGGCCAGTTCATTGGCAATATTTAATAGGGAGTTAGATGTGGCCCTTGTGGCTAAAGGGATCAGGAGGTTTGGAGAGAAGGCAGGTACAGGATACTGAGTTGGATGATCAGCCATGATCATATTGAATGGCGGTGCATGCTCGAAGGGCCGATTGGCCTACTCCTGCACCTATTTTCTAAGTTTCTATGTTTATGTTTCTACATAAATGCAATGAAATGAAGTAAAGTACAATAGATAGATAAACAAGTTGTAAACGTAGCGCGATGTAATCGGTTGATAGTAGATCGTTCTCTGTGAAAAGCACTGAGAGTTCCCAAACTCAAATGTCAATTCGCAGTCCTGCCCTTCAACGTGTTGCTGCTCCGTTTCAACGGTATCGAGGGTTCTGTGTTCTCATGTCGTTTTCATCGACTCTGTCCGAGCACTGTTGCCGAATCCGTTGCCCTGTGTCCTAGCGGCTTTGCATTTCATCTCTTACAGGAGCCTCCATCGGTCCCGAGTCAGCTTGTAATGAATTGGGAGTCTCTCATAATGCCGCTCACTTCCTATCTGGGTAAAATTTCCTGGTCCACATCCAGCCAGTTACTCACGTTACTACACAGAATAATGGGTATATGTTTCAACCCAGACCTTTTCGAGTTAGCGGTTCTGGGGATCTGACGGACTTTTCGCATGGGTGTTGGGGTGGGTGCCCAATTCCATCTCGTGCTTGGATGTGAAGCTCTTTACACTTCATATGGAAGGGTATTTGGCAGCAAATGTTAACAGCCCCTCAAATTTCATCACAAGTGGAAGCAACGGCGCTGCTGCATCATCAAGGTCCACTCGATGTTGTAAGTTCTGCGCTGCGTATCACGTAGTCATTTAGTGCAGTGCTAGGACACCGTTTCACTGGGGCGGTGCCGTGATTTTAATTCGAAGTGATGCATGGAACATATTTCGTTGATTCAATAGGTAAAAGGTTAAAGAGGGCGAGAGGAGGGACTTTTCTGTCACCTCCCTCTTTTCCACAATATGATCAGAACGTTATGGGATAGTTGCCTTGTTATATTTGTAGTAACTTGCTGCGCTTATCCTATCAGGATGCATCACAGCTTGGTTTGGAAACAACTCTACCCATGACGCAATAATTTCAATGAGGTTGTGTGCTCGCCCACTTCGTCGCACAGTCCAGCCTCCCCACCATGTCCATCTAATGTTCACGCACTTTCGGTAAACTAGCCAACACAATCAAGGACCACTCACGCCCAAGTCATTCCTTCTTTTCCTCTATCCTATTGAGAAGAAAATACAAAGCATGACACTGCGGACCACCAAATGCAGATTCAGAAACAGCTTCTTCTCCGCTGTGAGCAGACAACTTCTCATAAGATAAGGTAAAGTCCGGATCTCCTGACCCACCTCATTGTGGCGTATGCGTATGTATGGTTTATACCTGCACTTTCTCGGTAACGGTAACGCTATAACGGCATAACCTTCTATTATGTAGAGAGATATGGTTGCTTTCTTACCACCTGTTGTACTTGTGAGTGGCGTGCACACCATGCCTTCCACTGTATCCCGGTACGCGTGACGATATAAACTGATGCCAACTCTAATGCATCTCCAACGCAAAAGCTACAACATAGGGTGGCGGCATAATGAATCAAAACAAATCAATTTCTGAAGAACTTCACCAGGCAGAACCAAAAATCACAGGGAAATGACCAGTCTGGCAGATGGCCAAAACATCAGCAGAGGCGGAAACGTCATACTGCTCGTAACGGAGGAAAAAAGTATAATGCATGTGAAACGAGTTACTAGAGAATATAGGGCAATAAAAACAGGATCGTGTTGATGGGCAGTGGAGATATGGAGGGAGTTAGTCTGGAGCACTCGATGGAGTCATGCAGAGGAAAGGGTAAGGAGGCATTTTGAAGAAAGGTGTGAACATTAATTCGATTATCAACATGTTTCGATGGCAGCGAGCGTTGAAGGGAAGAAAGGAAATATTTATACAGAGTTGGAGGCACGGAGTTAGGTCCTTAAATTATAATACTGCGGCCAAGCCAACATGAAAGGCAGATGCAGCAGTGGTGCCCGTTAAGAGAGACGGTGAAGGAAACATAATGGAAGCCCCCCGCTCTCTCTCCCTCTCTCTCCGTCTCTCTCTCTCTCTCTCTCTCTCTCTCTCTCTCTCTCTCTCTCTCTCTCTCTCTCTCTCTCTCTCTCTCTCTCTCTCTCTTTCTCTCTCTCTCTCTCTCTCTCTCTCTCTCTCTCTCTCTCTTTCTCTCTCTCCCTCTCTCTCTCTCTCTTTCTCTCTCTCTCTCTCTCTCTCTCTCTCTCTCTCTCTCTCTCTCTCTCTCTATCGCTCTCTCTCTATCGCTCTCTCTCTCTCTCTCTCGCTCTGTCTCCCCCCCCCCCTCTCTCTCTCTCTCTCTCTCTCTCTCTCTCTTCTCTCTCTCTCTCTCTCTCTCTCTCTCTCTCTCTCTCTCCTCTCTCTCCCCTCACTACTAAAATTATTTAATTGTATTCTGCTACTTAGAATGGTGTTTCACTGGTGTAACATGGAAAGAGATACTTCGACCCACCGTGTCCGCGCCGACCATCGATAATGCGTCCACACTGGTTATATATTATTGAATAATTTTCTCCCCACCCCACGTAGGGATACATTTTCACAGAAGCCAGTGACCTTATAAATGTCCAAGTCTTTGGGACGTGGGAAGAAATCGAAGTACATGGAGGATAATCATTCGGTCACTGTTTGGACTTGCAAACTCTACAAAAACTACACCCGAGGTCAGGATTAAAGCCGGGTAATCTTGAGTCACAATCTCTCCCAGATGCGCCACTGCGCCGCTCTATCCGAAGGGGTCGTTGAACTGAACGTGGCCTCTTTCCCCACTGTTACACTTGGTGGCTGACTAACAGGGCATTTCTCTCTGCTTTCCGATTTTTCCAGCGAACGTGGAAAATGCGGACTTTCCAATGGTATCACCCGTTACATGGTGTCGATGGCAATGTCCGACCTGCTCGTCATCTTCTTTCAAGTGTTGCCCAAGGAATCTGTTTACTATATCCCCAACGCCATCTTCATCCGCAGCACGGTGTGCCTTTGTAATGTGTACCTGCGCATCCTTACACTGGACTATTCCGTATGGTTAACCTTGTCCTTCACCTTTGACCGTTTTGTCCAGCATTTGATGCCCGAAGCTGAGACTCACCTATTGCACGGACAAGACGGCCGCAGTGGTCATTGTGTTTTGTGTGCGCTGAGCGCTTAAAATACATCCCATTTTACTTCATGTGCGAGCCACGCCTTCACCGTGGACAATGTGAACTGGGGGTGCCGGCCCAGACCCGCCTACTTCACTTCCATCGGGTGGGTTGTTTTTTCATGGGTGTGTAACATTTCTCTCTCCTTACTCCCTTTCGTTCTAATCCTGCTTCTGAACGGGCTGACGGTCAAGAAAATGATAGCGGCCAGCAGGGTCCACCGGCGCCTAAAGGGACAGGTTGGCAAGGACACTGAGTCGGAGAATTGGCGACTCAGTGCATTGTCTTACTTTTCACGGTGTCTGGAACTTCTATATTGCTGTGGACGACGGGAGCGGTAACTTTCTTCTGTTTCCGAATTACTATCAATTTTGTGGGCTCGGGTCTCACAAGCCCCTCGAATATCACCAATGAGGTGGGGGTCTTGCTCATTCTGGTCAGCTCCTGCGCTAATACCTGTATCTATGCAATGGCCCAAAGTAAATTCAGACAGGAGCTGAAGATCGGGATGAAAAGTCTCATCCATTTTTTTAATGAAACCCACGAAAAGGACGAGGCAGTAAGCCGAATATTGGAGTTCGAATATAACGCCGCTATTCTGTATATTCCCCCTCACTAATACGCACTATCCCGTGTCTCCTGTCCCGTCCAGAACGGGCTTGTTGAAAAACAGAACACAGATTATAGCCTTTTATCCCAACCCCAAACTCTCAGTGGACATGGACATCAAAGCCTCTTACAGCATATGTCCGCTGCAGCTTGCCCTGCTGAGGGCATTGGCCCGATCTCCCAACCTCCCTCATGTGGTCTCTGCACACAATTAATGCGTACTTTCCCGGTTTTATGTAATATTATAACGATGTGGCATTATTTCCGGCGCTGTGGTTCTTTCCCTTAGCACGACGTATTATATTTGTTTATGGTTTGATTGTACCAATGAATGATATGACATAACCGGATGCCACGCAAACATGTACCCGGTGGCGATAATAAACCACGACTAAATCCAATTTCTCTCCGGAATCTGTGCGCTCCATTGAAACATAACCATTGGCATCGAACAATATCATCAAATTTTCAATCCTCAATTCTCAATATGTCAAAGTAAAATCAATGCGTTACAATAAGGTGGACAGACGTCAACATTAGTCGGAAATTGGAAACGATAATGACTGATTTGTTCGTGCTCGACTCTGTTGGGACCAGCGACCACTGCCATATACGCTTTGAGATAACTATAGGTAACGACACGGCAGGCCCGCGAGTTAGACTTCTGAATTGGTTCAGGCTGAACCTTGATGGTGCTCACAGACAGGAACTCGCACAAATTGATCCGACTAGGTTTTTACAACAAAGGAGCGCCCAAATCGTGGGATGCTTTAAGGGTTTGATGACTGGAGTTCAGGGCGTGCATGTGCCTGTTAGTCTGAAGGGAAGACAGGTGAGCATAAGCATGAGTGATGAGAGAAACTGAGACTCTGGTCAGGAAACTGAAGGAGGCATGGGACGGGAATAGGGACCTGGCATCATGTGTATTCCTCAGGATTTTTGGGAAGTGACGAACAGACTCACTAAAGAAACCAGGAGGGCAAAGAGGGGGGCAGGAGAAAACGTTAGCAGAAAATATCAGGCAACATTAAAAGAGTGTGGGAGGTCATTAAGGGAAAGTTGGAAACTGGAGAGAGAATAAGGTCCCAGAAAATCAAAACCAGAAATGGCAATGTCCTCAATGAGTATTTATCCTCAGTTTTTACCGTAGGGAAAGGCACAACAACTCTAAATCCTGGCGGCAGTCAATGGCAACGCGCAGTCTATATTACGGTCGAGGATTAACTAAGGCAGACATATCTCCTGGGTTCGGTCAGATACATCATGGGCACGCTGTCGGAAGCCAGAGAAACATTACATGCGCCGTGCCTTTGATATACACATCATAATTAAAGAGGGGGGAGATCCCGGAAAACTGGTGGTTAATATCTGTATTGCAATTTATGAAGGGCTGAAAGGAAAACCCAGGGAACTATAGTCCAGTTCGCGTAACCTCTGCGGTTAGCAAATAACTGGATAAGATCTGTATGCATTCAGATAGACAAGGGTGATTAGGGATAGTCGCCATGGTGCTGAACGTGGGTCACCGTCTTTCACAAGTCCTGTCGACTTTTGTGAAGATATAACAAAAAAAAAACAGGGGTCTTACGCAGTTGGGCAAGTGAGCTGAGGAACAGTTAGTGGTGTTCAATTCAGATATGGGTGTGGTGTTGCATTCTGAAAAGTGAAACCGGGGCAGGGATATGGCGTTAGGGAGTGTTGTGGCGAAGAGCTATCTAGGAGTGCAGGTACTAGTTCCTAGAAAGTGGCGACACAGGCAGATGGAGGGGACAGAGAGTCTTCAGGCACAGTGTTCTTCATCAGTCAGAGCATTGACCATAGAAGGTAGGATGTTATTTTACAGTTCTATAAGGTTGATTACATCATTTTGGAGTAGCGTGCTCAGTTTTGGTCACCCTGCTATAGGAAAGATGGCGTTAAGAAATAAAGAATTCAGAGAGGATTTACGGGAATGTTAGCAGAACTTAAAGCCCCAGATATTGGGAGAGGTTGGGCAGGGCAGCTGTATTCCTCGGAGCACAGGACGATGAAGGGTAACCTAACAGCGGTGTATTAGATCGGGAGGGGAATTAATAGGGCCGATGCACGGAATCTTTAACCCAGCCAAGGGGAATCAAGAACCAGACGACTTTGCCCTTAAGTGAGAGGGTGAGTCTTTAATATGAATACGAGGAACACACTTTTCACACATAGGGTGGTGGGTACATTGAATGAGTTGCCAGAGGAGGTCGTTGAGGCAGACATTATGACATCACTTCAAAGACATTTCGACAGGTGCATGGAAAGGAACGATTCAGATGGACATGGGCGGAACGCGGGCAGGGGCGACTAGTGTGGATGGGGCACTGCCGTTAGCATGAGCAGCTTAGGCCAAAGGGTCAATTTCCTTGCAATGGGACTCGATGACCAGTTTGCGTGTGGCCTCTGTCTAGCGATGGAGGAGGTCCGGGACAAAAAGGTCCGTTTGGGAAGCAACCGGAATGTCCATTAGACGTTGGCGGACCGAGCGCAGGTGTTCAGTAAAACAGTCGCCGATGCTTGGTCTCGCCGATATACAGGCGGCCATATCGGGAACTCCGGATCCAGGAGATGATTTGGAGAACAGGTTTGTGGCATTCAGCTCAATGCTTTAGTTCCATTGAAGTAGTTAATCGGTCACAAAATAAGAGATCTGAGGCATGAAATTGCTGACGGGAGGATACATTCCAATTTGGTCTTTGAGGTGATATCAATCTGAGATGTGGAATTTATAACGGCCCACCTATTGCAAGGACGTCATGCTGATTTTCCCTGAGTTCAACATCAAGCATTCATATTGGGCATCAAAAGAAACAACCTGAGCAAACCATTGTGAAATATCCTATTCTCTCTTACTTGGGTATACATGTGATAAAGCACAGATTATATTTCGGATTTTCCCCGCGTTAGAAATCCTCCGACATCCAACACATCGGCCGCACAGTGAACGAAGCGAATCCCGCCACGTGAAATGTCCGTCACCTCACATCGTTGATTGAGATACAGGATAGTATTGAGCCCGTGTCATCCCACAATCTTTGCAATGTGTATTGCTCCTCCAATTGGGAGTTAAAATTAACAAGTTCACAAGTAATTGGAATAGAATTGCGCCATTCGACCCATCGAGTCCTCAGCCATTGAATCATGGTTGATCTTGCCTCCTAACACCATTTCCCTGTCTTATCCCCATAATAATAGGCTTAATAATAGGAAAAAAATTAATCTTAACATTTTGGAAAAATGCTCCTATACCAATATTAAATATGTGGATTTCAACTATGTTTGAAACACTACATCTGGAAGATATGAGACTCCGCCTGGAAGGAAAATCAGAACGCTTCTATCAGACGTGGTCTGCATTTATACAATTACTACAAAGATAGGGTGCAGGAGTACCTCGGGCCTTGGTCGGGGGGATGAAAAACTATCGAGTTGGTGGATTCCTTTTGCGTGATATATATAACATAATAACTGGCTTTTTTTTCTTTTTTCTTTTTCCTTTTCTTTTTTAGGGTCTATCTTTTAATCCCCTTTTCTAAATCTTTGACCAAGGGTTTCTTCTCCCCCTTTGGCACGCTCTTTCACTATTACAACGCTTTTCACATTTCACTTTCTTTCTCTCTATTCTTTTTCTTTAAAAGCTATAAAATTATGGGGTACAATGATTGTAACAGTATGTATGTGTACATTGATGTATTTACCTCTAATCAATATATATATTTTTAAATCCTCCGACATCCAACACATCTGCCGCCCAGTGAACGAAGCGAATCGCGCCACGTGAAATTCCCGTCATCTCACATTGTTGATTGAGATACAGGTTAGTATTTAACCCGTGTCATCCTACAATCTTGGCAATGTGTATTGCGCCTCCAATTGGGAGTTAAAATTCACAAGTTCACAAGTTATTAGAATAGAATTGCGCCATTCGACCCATCGAGTCCTCAGCCATTGAATCATGAATGGTCTTGCATCCTAATACCATTTTCCTGTCTTATCCCCATAACCTCTGGCACCCGTTCTAATCAAAAATTGGTCTATCTCTGGCTTAAAAGCCTCCACTGACATGGCCCCCACAGCCCTCTATGGGGAATTGCGTGGAAATGTTTGTTCAAATGTCCATGACTAACGTCATTGTTTCATCACTCCGTGAATGCTCTGGAGGGTTGGCGCGAGTATTAATGAGCAATGGAGTCGCGCTCCTTGCTCCATCGTGTTAGCACACAGAGCTGCCGAGATCATACAGAATGGGGCGGGCTCCGGTTCTATACGTGAAGGACATCTCTAATCCAATTCTGGCGACGGTTGGAATCCCTGGTAAGTCCGGGCACATCGTTCAACGTGTGTCTGCGGTGTCTCAACGTTACCGCGCGCTCTGTGTTGTGATGCAGAAACAAAGAACTGCCGATGCTGATTTACAAGAAAAACATTCCAGTTGTGCGGGACTAACGCAGCGGGTCACGAGAAGCTCTGGAACACATGGATCTCCAGAGATGCTGTTGACCCGCTGAGTTACTCCAGCACCTTATTTCTTTTTTTAAAATATAATCCAGCATCTCCAGTATGTTGTTTCCACATTTCACTACTCCACTACGAAGTTTCGTCAAGCTATGCAACATTCAAAAAACATCCCTGAGGGCAGTTCTGCGAGACTCTCTCACTGCTCCCCGTCTGGGATTGCTGCTGCTCTCCCGCTCATGTATTGGAAGTGCCCCAACGCGAATCGTCACCTTCCCATGATCTCCCGAGATGCTGCCTCACCCGCCGTGTTATTCCAGCTGTGATTTTGTGATTTTGTGATTTTGTGACTTTGTGATCAGTATTCTGATATCGTTTTTGTCAGCTCCTTCTCTCTCTGTTGCCACTTTAATTCGCAGGCTCACTGACGCCTTAGCTCTGTGTCTTTTCACCTTCGCTTGGCTTTCCTTACAGGAAACTGATCGTTCTCAACTGCCCTTGAAGGGAAAATTGGATTACATCTCTTAGTCTCATTCATTTTGTGCAAAATGGCCTCGCCCGCATCTCGCTAATTTCTCCTGCTTCGGCAAAGAAACTTTCGGCAAAGAAACCCAGCTCCTGACCGTCGGGTTCCACGGCGCTGGGGTACGGACTGACTCCTAATGCGGGAATTTGACCCGATTGATCCCTGTGCCTAATAGAACTCCGCCCTGGCAATGGAAAGACCCTTCCGCTTGATGCCGAGAGATATTTGGCAATAAGCGAAGACAGCGTATCCAATACCCACATAAGTGGTGTTAATGACAGCATCCGCGCTGCTACAGCAGGATGGTTTATTCTATGTTGTGCCTTCAGAGCTCCCAATGTCACGACTCTTTAAGAACCACAGACTCCCAAGAACAGAAGGGCAAAAGTCTAAATGGCCAATGAAATAGAACACAGAACATACATCAAGAAAAATACAACAAACAGTTCAGCATAGGAACAGGACCTTCGGCTCACAATGTCCATGCTGACATGATGGCAAGTTAAACTAATCTCATACACCTGCTCCATATCCCCATACTCCTGCTTACCCATGTGTCAAACTGAAAACTTCTACAAATTGACTTTCTAATCTGTTTCCACCGCTAATCCTGGCAGCGCATTCTAGGCTTCCGCCACCCTCAATGTTCATAGCGTTTTAGAGCGTGGTAAAGTTTAAAGCACATTTACATGGCAAGCTTTCGTTTACACTGAGCATGCTGGGTGCCTGGAACACGCTGCCAGGGCAGTTGGTGGAGGCAGATGCCATAGTGGGCTTCAGAAGGCTTCTGCATATATATTTATGTGTGAAGAGGATGGAGAGGCGTGTCTCGTGAGCAGGCAAAAGACGTTAGCCAAACTTGGCATCAAATTTGCTGCGGATACAGTGTGCTGTGAAAGGCGTGTACCCATGCTGTAATGTGGCTGTCTGCATTGTTTCCTCTCCAACTAAGCCTTTCCTCACAGTTACTCATGACGGGACATTAATTAGTTAATTCCCCCAACTGTGTTCTTCCCCCAGCGAACGTGCTGACGGCTGCGATCCTGTGCCGGGGAAAGTGCGGTCTCACCAAAGGAATCACCCGCTACATGGAGGCGATGGCAATGTCCGACCTGCTGGTGGTCATCTTCCACGTGTTGCTCAGGGAAATCTACATTTATCACAACCCCCATTCCTTCCTCTCCCTCAGCACAGTGTGCTCATCATATATTCACTTGCGGGCCGCCACTCTGGACTATTCCGTCTGGTTAACCGTGTCCTTCACCTTTGATCGTTTTGTCAGCATTTGCTGCCCGAAGCTGAGACTCACGTACTGCACGGATAAGACGGCCGGAGTGGTCATTGTGTCCTTGTGCGCATTGAGCTGTTTAAAGTACATCCCCTTTGACTTCATGTACGAGCCACGTTTCACCATGGACAATGTGAAGTGGGGATGCCGGCCCAAAGCCGAGTACTTCACTTCCATCGGCTGGGTGGCTTTCACCTGGCTCTGTAGCGTCTCTCTCTCTTTACTCCCCTTTGGTCTTATCATACTTCTGAACGGGCTGACGGTCCGGAACATCGTAGCAGCCAGCAGAGTCCGCCGGCGCCTGAAGTCACTGGCAGGGAAGGACAGCGAGGCTGAGAATCGGCGCAATGCCATCGTTTTACTCTTCACCGTGTCCGGCACCTCCATATTACTCTGGACAACGGCTACGGTAGCTTTGATCTGCACTCGGGCCACCGTCAATTTTGTTGGCGCGGATCTCACCAGCCCCTCGACCATCGCCAACGAAGTAGGAATCTTACTTATTCGGGTCGGCTGTTGCGCGAACACCTGTATCTATGCAATGGCCCAAAGCAAGTTTAGAGAGCAGCTGAAGAACGGAATTAAGATTCTAACTCGTGTGATTATTAATCCCGTGAAACAGGCGATGCAGTGAGCCGTGAGTTGGAATTTGATTTTGACGTCTCTATGTTCTCTATTCCACTCACCGTAGTTCACCATTCTGTGGAAGCCCCCAATCCGACACAATACATGTCAGTTCCCTCTGCAGATGTTGCCTATCACGTTCAGTTCGTCACACACGTTATGGTTTCCGCAAGATCCTTGTGTTTCTATTTTGTGCCCCAGTTCCGGCTGGAGCTGTTTCGCTGAACAGGAGACTGAATAACATTGACCTGGGAATATGCAAAAAGCGTGTGCCACCGCGTCACGGATAACAACTTGGTCATCTGCAGAACATAGACGAAGTCTTGGAGGAACTCAGCGGAACGGGCAACATGCCCCAATTATCAGAGACATGGATATGTGTGTCTAGATAGAGGATAGACACAAAATGCTTGAGTAACTCAGTGGGACAGGCAGCATATCTGGAAAGAAGGAATGGGCAATGTTTCGGGTCGAGAACCTTCTTCAGATTAAGTACTCCAGTACTGTGTGTCTATCTTCGATTTCAGCCAGCATCTGCAGATCTTTCCGGCACATTTTGTCAACCCATTCCTCCTTTCCAGAGCTACTGCAGATGTGTGTGTCTATCATCGATTTAGTCCAGCGTCTGTAGTTCTTTCCTGCACAAGGACTAGATGATATAGCTTTAAAGTGAGAGAGGAAAATGTCAAAGCATATTCGCGGAACAAGCTTTTTACACAAATGGTGGTGGATGACAGGAACGCGCTGACAGGGGGAGTGATGGAAGCATAAATGATGGCACATGGATGTGCAGGGAACGAAATGATACGGATCATGTGCAGATAGAACGATTGGTTCAACTTGGCATCATGCTCGGCGCGGATATTGTGGACCGAACGCCCAATTCCTGCACTGTTGCCTTCTATGTTTTATCCCTCGGTCATAAATGCAAACAATCCGTGCGGTTTTCGTTTTTCAGCCCGCCACCCTTTGGTGGTCATCAATGTGAATCCCACGGCTCCTCTCGATACCTGACCGTTTACCCGCCGCACCTTGCCTCGTTTGTTTCTCTGTTCTGATTACGTGCGTATCCAAATAGATGTGTTGGCCACAAGCAGTCTTTCGAATTAATTTAATGTAGTTTACCATAATGATTGAGCAAAACACAAAGTACTGGAGTAATTCAGCGGGCCAAGCAGAGTCCCTGGAGCTAAATGATCGGGTGAATAAAAGTTGTTTATTTAAAACAAACTTAAAAATACTGAATCAAAGCCCCCACTACCCATTTTAGAATTGAATCCCGTATTCGATTGTCACTGCTTGCTGGTAAAGAACACAATGACAGGAATGGTCAAGCTACAAAGATACACGACTTCCTGCCGTTGAAGAGACTTCCGACAGCTGATCAGAACGGGGGTGGGGAGGCGGGACCCACTGGTTCAAGCGTGGAACTGCTGGCGGATTACGTGCGCTGGCGGGATGATATCACCCTCATGATTTCGCCAAACGCAAAGTGATGTACTAACTGGCGGATCACGGTGTATCTGCGGGGGCAATGAACAGGCGACATTTCCGTTTGAGATCCGTCTTCAGTCTCTCTATTCGGCCAGCTCGACTAAAGGAAGAATATAATAAAACGAATTAACATTACAATTAAATGATATTTTCTTTATCTTGAAAAAGCTTTATTTTTTTCTTGTTGCTAAAAGCACATGATTAGAGATACTGATTGGGAGTTTCTTCCGATGTACATGCCTGGGACGGTGATCATTGCTGTGGATGTGACAGCGCTAAAGAAACCTGCCACCTCACCTCGGATGTCTTAATTGGAGGCGTGTGTTCGGATTTGACACGTCCCAGAAGGAGAATGTTTCAAAGGATGAGACCCAGCGAATACATCGCCACAAGAAAATTTTGCGTCTTAGTTAGTTGGGTGAAAGATGGGTTGGGGGGGGGGGGGGGGGAGAGAAGGGGATATGATGATTATGGAGATTTCTGTTTTGTCACTGGAAGTCTGTGACGTGCAGGTATCGGCGTTGAGGCTGTTGTTTGCGATTTCCATTCACAAACTAAATACGAATGTAGGAAGCATGATTAGCTAATTCGCGATGGCAAGGACACCAGGACGGAGAATCGGCGTATGTATATTGCCTTACTCTTCACGGTGTCGGCAACCTCCATATTACTGCGGACGACGGGAGCGATGATTTGCATATGCGCCCGAATTACTATTAATTTTGTGGGCTTGGATCTCACAAGCCCCTCGAACATCACCAATGAGGTGGCGGTCTTGCCCATTCGCGTCAGCTCCTGCGCCAATACGTGTATCTATGAAATGACCCAGAGCACATACAGACAGGAGCTGAAGAACGGGATAGAAATTCTTATTCATTTTTTTATGAAACCCACTAAACGGACGCGGCAGTGAGCCGAATATTGGAGTTCGAATATCACGCCGCTATTCTGCATATTCCCCTCACTAATACGCACTACCCCGTGTTTCCAGTTCCGTCCAGAGCGGACTCTCTGAACGGCATATCATACATCATAGCGTTTTATTCCGACCCCTAACGATCAGAGGACATCAACAACAAAGCCTCTTTCATCATGTGTCCGGTGCATCTTGCTGAAGCGGTAGATCGGATCTGCCAACAGCACTCATTTAATGTGCACTTTCTCTGTTTCAATAATATTGTAACAATGTAACAATATTGCTGCACTGAAACATAACCATTGGCATCGAAATATATTTCCAATTAAAATCAATGCTCAATGTAATAAGGTAGACAAATTCTTCGGAAATTGGAAGGGTACGCGAACAGATGGCTAATGTATCGTAATTCGACAAGTACTGCAAGGAAAAGCCGGGAGACAATAGTCAGGTTAGCCTAACATCTGCGGTAGGCAAGTAACTGGTGAGCATTCTGAGGGATGGGATCAGTATGCATTCAGGTAGATAAGGGTGATTAGGAATATCAACGAGGTGTTGTACGTGGGAAACCGTGTTTCACGAATCCTGTTGATTTTTGTGAAGATATAACCAAATCGCGTAACGAGGACTGAGCTGTGGACGTTATCTTTCTGAATTTCAGCAAGGATGTTGATGAGGTTATGTGTGGAAGTCTACTCCGAAACGTTAGATTTAATATAGATGGAATGGATAGCTAGCCGGCTGGATAGAATAGAATAGCTTCTATCCAGCACAGCACCCTCTCCACACAGTTCCCTCTGATGATTAGTGGTACCATTTCCGTTTTGTTCTTCGATAGATAATTAGCATCATGGAAAAGGAAACCGAGCGTAATGGTGGAAAGTTGTTTTCCGGACTACAGGCCTGTGGCCTACTAGAGTATTTAACAAAAAACATAAAAACATCCCCCCAGTGGGAACCATTGTGGGGGGATGTTTTTATGTTTTTTGTTAAATACTCTAGTGTTGTGTATTATCTTTATTCATGTGCTGCATTGGCAAGTCAAATTTCACTACACCAATTGGTGTATGTGATAATAAATGTCCTTTGTCCTTTAGTCCTTTGGCAGTGGTGTGAGTCGGGGGAAGATGCTGGGGATCAAAGCTCTTTATTGTGTGGGTGACATTTGGACGATTATGTTGCTTAATGCAGAAAAAAGCGAAGTGTTGCATTTTGCGAAGCGAAACCAGGACAGGGACTTTAGAATTAATGACCGGGCTCCAGGGCATGCTGTGTTGCAGAGGGATCAATGGGTGCAGGTACTAGTTCTTAGAAAGTGGCGCCACAAGAAGATAGAGTGGAAAAGATGTTTTCATGCACAGTGGCCTTCATCAGGCAAGGCATTGAATATAGATGTTTGAATGTTATTTTATAGTGATGAGATCACTTTTGGAGTATCCTGTTCAGTTCTGACCACCCTCCTACAGTAAAGAATTCGGCGATGATTTCCGAAGATGTGAGCTGAACTTAACGCCTCAGCTATTGGTAGAGGTTGGGCAGGCCAGGGCTCTGTTCATTGCAGCACAGAAAGATGAAGGGCAATCTTGTAGTTGTGTCTAAGATAGGGAGTGGAATAAACATGTTAGATGCTGAGAATCTTTAACCAGGCTAGGGTTATCAAAAATCAAAGGTCATAGCCGTTCAGTGAGAGGGGATATTAAAAATGGATCTGAGGGACAACCTTTTCACACAGAGAGTGCTAGGTTTCTTGAATGAGTTGCCAGAGGAGGAAATTGAGCCAAATACTAAAAGATAATATAAAAGGTATTTCCACAGGTGCATGAACAGAAACGATTTAGGGGGATATGGGCCAAACGCGAGCAAGGGCAACTAGTTCAGATTGGGCACTGTCGGCGGCATGGCAGGTTAGGCACGAGCTAGGACTCTGTGGCCAGTTTGCGTGTGGCCTCAGTACAGTGATGTAGGAGGTATGGGACAAAAAGGAAAGTTTGGGAATTGGAAGGGGAGTTAGCAGCCGGAAAGTCCATTAGACCTTTGCGGAACGAACGCCGGTGTTCAGCAAAGCGGTCGCCGATGCTTGGTCTCGCCGACATGCAAGACCAAGGTACATCGCAGGAACTCCGGATACAGGGGATGATGTTAGAGGTGCATGTGAATCTCTGTCTCACCTGGAAGGACTGTGGGGTCCCTGAATGGAGGTAAAGGGACAGACATTACACCTGTTGTGTTTTCAGGGGAAAGCACATAAGAACCACCGAGTACGAGGAACAGAGGGCAGAAGTCTAAATGACTAATATAATATAATACAGAACATACAACAAAGGACACACAACAGTCCAGCATAGGAACCTACAATGTCCATGCTGACGTGATGCCGATTTAAACAAATCTCCCACACCGGATCCATATCCAATACCCCCTGCTTACCCATGTGTCAAACCGAAAACATCTCCAAAGTGACTTTATAATCTGCCTCTACCGCGTATTCCAGGCACCCACCAGCCTCAATTTTGCCTTCGACTTCCTCCAAGTCCAAGGCGTAGCTATGGGTACCCGCATGTGCCCCAGCCATGTCTGCCTCTTTGTCGGGTACATTCAACAGTCCCCGTTCCAGGCGTACACTAGCCCTATCCCCGAAGTCTATTTCCGTTACATTGACGATCGGATCGGTGCTACCTCCTGTGCCCATGCAGAACTCATGGACTTCATTAACTTCACCACCAATTTCCATCCTGCACTCAAATTTATTTGGACCCTCTCCGTCACCTCCCTCCCCTTTCTTGATCTCACACTCTGCTTCACAATAAATAGACATCTGTTGTCTGAAGAAGGGTCACATCTGTTGTGTGAAGAACTCCACGCATTCCTTCTCTCCAGCGATGCTGCCTGTCCCGCTGAGTTACTCCAGTTCTTCGTGTCTTTACGAGGCCTCTGGATAGAGATATAATATGTGAAGAGAATGGAGAGGCATGTCTCATGTGCAGCCAGATGAAATTAGCCTAACGGCGTCAGGTTTGCCGCGAATACTGTGTGCAGTAAAAGGCGTGTTCATATGCTGTAATGTTCGACGTTTTACGTGGCTGTCTGCATTGTTTCCTCTCCAAATAAGCCTCTTTCCTCACTGTTGCACATGACGGAACATTATTTAGTTATTTCCCTCCACTTTGTTCTTCCCCCAGCGAACGTGCTGACTGCTGCGATCCTGTGCCTGGGAGAGTGCGGTCTCACCGTTACATGGTGGCGCTGGCGATATCCGCCCTGCTGGTGTTCATCTTCCACGTGTCGCTCAGAGAAATCTACATTTATCGCAACCCGTATTCCTTCCAGTCCCTCACCACAGTGTGCTATTCATACGTACACTTGCGGGTCGCCATCCCGGACTTTTCCGTCTGGCTAACCATGTCCTTCACTTTTGATCGTTTTGTCAGCACTTGTTGCCCGAAGCTGAGACTCGCCTATTGCACGGATAAGACGGTCGGCGTTGTCATTGTGTCCCTGTGCGCATTGAGCTGTTTAAATTACATGCCCTTTCACTTAATGTGCAAGCCAAGTTTCACCATGGACAATGTGAACTGGGGATGCCGGCCCAATGCCGAGTACTTCACTTCCATCGGCTGGGTGGCTTTCACCTGGCTATGTAGCGTCTCTCTCTCTTTACTCCCCATTGGTCTTATCATACTTCTGAACGGGCTGACGGTCCGGAACATCGTAGCAGCCAGCAGAGTCCGCCGGCGCATGAAGTCATTGGAAGGCAAGGACAGCGAGGCAGAGAATCGGCGCAATGCCATAGTTTTACTCTTCACCGTGTCCGGCACCTCCATATTACTCTGGGCGACGGCTGCGGTAACTTTGATCTGCACTTGGGTCACCGTCAGTGTCGTTGGCGCGGTCAGCTGCTGCGCGGACACCTGTATCAATGCAATGACCCAAATAATGTTTGGAAAGCAGCTGAAGAACGGGATTAAGATTATAACTCGTGTTATTATTAACCCAATGAAACAGGCGATGTAGTGAGCCGTGAGATATAATTTGATATTTACGTCTGTTTTCTCTATTTCTTTTTTTTTCACTTTAGTCTTTATTGGATTTATGTACACACAAATAAAACACAAATATAACAACGAAACTTACAAAAATGCAGTGAATTGTACAACAGTGTAGCGGCGGGTTCAGTTTACAATTAATGCTGCAGTATACAATAACAATCCTGAAAAAATTGGCGTTGGTATATGAGGAATATACCACGATTTTCAACGTGGCTTGAAGTTGGAGCGAAGTCCGCGATGGTCTGAGCATTGCGGTCTTTAAATCTTACCCCTGCGAGGAGCGGGCGACTGTCACCTGGAAGTTGCTGCAGGAAGAAAACCCTGGTCCATAACGGCAGCGCAGTGCCGGGAGAGAGTCGCAGTCCCGGCCCGGTGGAAGGCGTACCAAGTTCAGCGGGCGGTGAGCAGCCGGAGCCGGGGTCTGAGACGGGCCCGACCTGGGCCGGGGGGCAGTGGTGCTTGGAGTCGGGCAGCGGAGCCCAGAGCTGGGAACAGCGGAGACAGCGGAGACCCGGAGCGTGGAGCAGCAAAGACCCGGAACTTCGTGCCGGGCAAGAGGCAACGGGAGAGCCGGTGCATCGGCCACGGGCAGCAGGCCGGCAGGCGAAGATGGCGGGCATTGCACCTCGTCTTGGCAGGTCTAGAGTGAAGCCTGAGATCTACACGACTGTTGACGGTAAGGTTACTTAATTTTCTTGCTGTAAAGATTAAGACATTAAGCCAGGATGAGATCGTCCTGCACTCAAATTTTGGCGGCAAATACATTTGACTCTGAGAGGATAGAGTCCTCGAAGAAAGTTCTGTTTGAACTCTGCCCCACTACACAGCGGAACGTTTCCCATAAAGGGGCACAGAAAGACGTTAACAATATAAGAGTTGCCTTATAGTAATGAATGAGTGTGGGGAGAATACTCCTCGATTTGTCTCTCACTACTTGGATGAACTGCTGCCGGTGAAATTTTCTAACATGGATGTCTCGAGCCTACTTGGCAGAATGGAGCAGCTGTCTGTTCAATGAAGCATGTCATTTTCGTGATTTTCGTGCCATCACAGCGGAAATTGATCGCCGAGTGGGTGCATTGGAGCGCACCTTGATCACTACTCCAGTGTGTGCATTGGAGCGCACCACTGACCTGTCTCGGGGCGGTTGTCCGGATCCATTGGCGGCGTTGGATGGAGTCATTGGCATGGTAGATACAGCACAGGGAGCTGAACCGGCAGGAGCCTCTGGCTTAGTTGTCGGAGTGAGGGCTGCGGCGGAGGGCCTTGCATTAAACGTGGAGAATAGTCCCAGTGGTCTAACGTTGCAAGACGCTCCAAAGTGGAGTCATGTTGTGAAAAAGGGTCGACGTCATGCTCCAGACAACAGTGTTGGTAAGCCAAAATTGTCCACTGGGCAGATAAAGAAATCCAGTAACGCTGTTCCTATTATTGGTACCGGAGCTGCGGGCAGCATCAAAATGATTAAGACTAAGCTGGTGAGTGTTTTTGCCTCCATGTTTTCACCGGATCTAGACGTCAGAACTTTATCTGTCTATCTTAATGAAAAACTTGGCCGTGAGGTTACCTGTCAAAAGATTGACACTGTGCACAGTAGATACAGTTCAGTTAAAGTATCTGCGGAATGCAATGAGGTTGGCGAAATGTACAATCCGGAGCTCTGGCCAGAAGGGACATTTGTACGGCGCTCTTGGGAGCCGCGCAGGGTTGGAGTAATCGGATCAAGCACCGCGCCTGCCGCGGGGGGAAATGAGTACACCTGCTGGTGCTAGGGGCACTCACTAGTCACACTAAATGAACATTAGAGTACTATCGTACAATTGTCGTGGCCTGCGTTTGGGCCAGAGCGCAGGGGATAAAGCTCGCCGCTCAGTTGTTGACAAACTTCTGGAGAACAGTGTCATACTTTGTATGCAAGAGACATTCCTAGCGAAGCAAGACTTGGACAAACTCAATTCTCTCAATGACAACTTTCATGGGGCTGGGGAGTCTTCAACTGACCTTGGCATGGGAATAGTCAGAGGTAGGATACCAGGTGGTGTGGCTATTCTATGGAAGAAGAAGGTTGACTCATCAGTAAATGTGATTCGGCTTGATGTTGACTGGTGCATTGCCATACACTTTACTCACAACAATAAGGAGTTTTTTACCCTGAATGTATATACACCCTATGAATGCCATCAGAATGAGGGTGAATATTTAAATAGACTTGCTTTCATCTATTCTTTCATTCAAAACAATAATTAATGTAGTGTATATGTCATTGGGGATATGAATGCAGATATCTCAGATAGGAACTCATTATTTGCCAATCATATGGCTCAGTTCTGTCAAGATAATAATTTAATATTGTCAAGCAAAGTGCTTTTACCTACAGATAGCTATACTTATATTAGTGAGGCCTGGCACACCACATCATGGCTGGACTAGTGTATTAGTACAGCTGATGCATATGCCTCATTGGGGTGTATGAGCATTCTGTACGGGGCAGCAATGACTGATCATATACCTGTTGCTATGACAATAAGTGCTGAACACATACCTGTGGTATCCAGAGATAGAAATAGCTTTAAAACAGAAAAACTGGACTGGTCAACGCTTACAAAGGAAGATATCATAGCCTATTATGCCCATACAAATGAATCCTTAAGCAATATTCATCTACCTAAAGATGCAATGGCATGTAGTAATGGTAATTGCAAAGATATGAAGCATAGGAGAGAGATCTGCTCCATGTATAATGATATAGTCAGCGCCTTATATGTAGGCAGTAAGCCCTACTGCAAGCATAAAAATAAGACACATAACATCAGACCTGGCTGGAATAAGTATGTAGTGAGTATCATACTGAAGCCCGTGAAGCCACCAAAGCATGAGCTATGGCAGGTAGACCAAGACAGGGGCCTGTGTTTGAGCACAAGATGGTCACGAATGCAAGGTATGCTAATCGCTTCATCTGTAAAACATGAGCAAGCTATGAGGGCTGATTCTATGGCTACGAAGCTGTTAAACAATAATGCTACAGATTTTTGGAAGGAAGTGAGAGCTCTTAGCAGTTGCAAAATATCTCTACCATGTACTGTAGATGGAATCTCTGGAACAGCTAATATCGCGGAGTTATGGCGACAACATTATAGCACTTTATTCACCTGTGTCCAAGGTGACTTGTGTAGGGTGGACAATATTGAGAGTAATGACTCGATGGTGATTATGTCACATGAGGTGCATCATGCCATGAACTAGCTGTCCAACAACAAAACAAGCATATCTCTGCTGAACATCTTAAGTATGCGAGTATGAGGATAGCTCCTCTCCTAGCTATTTGTTTTACTGGCTTTATAATTCATGGCTTGTTACCAGACTCAATGTTGTCTGTCCGGTTAGTACCGGTTATTAAGGACACAGCTGGTAAAGTAGGCAGTCTAAATAATTACAGGCCCATACCTTTAGCCAGCATATTGTCAAAAGTCATAGAAAGGGTTCTGCTGGATAATAAATGAGTTTGTTAACTCCACAGATAGCCAGTTTGGCTTTAAAGCTAAACATGTCACTGATTTATGCATATATGCCCTAAAGGAGATTGTAAACAAATATAGAGGCAAAAACTCTTCAATCCTTATGTGCTTTATTGATGCTTCCAAAGCCTTTGACCGTGTCAACCACAGAAAGCTGTTTGGTAAAATGAGTCAAAGACGAGTGCCTAAATACATTGTTAGAATTCTGGCCTACTGGTATGCCCACCAGACTATGCAAATAAAATGGGGCAATAGGGTCTCAGCTCAATTTGGGGTTAACAATGGTGTTAGACAAGGGGGAATTTTGTCCCCAGTCCTTTTTAATCTATATATTGATGATCTGTCTAAACAATTGAAAGCCTGTAACACTGGGTGCGTGATTGATAATATTTTAGTGAACCATATTATGTATGCAGATGATCTTGTGGTATTTAGTCCATCTGACGCTGGTCTCCAGCAGCTCCTTACTACAAGTTCCGTGTATGGTGTGGAACATGACATTAAATATAATGCTAGTAAGAGTGCTGTTATGGTCTGTGGAACCAAACAGGATAAAAGCCTAAAATATCCTGAATTTAAATTGCCCGACAACAATCTTAGTGTCTGTAATGAGATAAAATATCTAGGGCATCTTATTACAGAACAAATGATAGATGATGAGGATATTTATAGGCAACGACGCATGCTGTATACCAGGCGAATATCCTCTTACGTAAATTTGGTGCGTGTGCAGATGTGGTGAAGATGTCGCTATTTAGAGCATACTGCACACCCCTCTACACTGCGCACCTGTGGTCGAACTTTTTAAAGACAAGTATGCAGAGACTAAAGGTGGCATATAACGATGCAATGAAAACACTGCTAAGGCAACCAAGATGGTGTAGTGCCAGTAATATGTTTGTGGCTGCAAGAGTCAGTACTTTAGAAGCTATCCTAAGACACCACATGTACAAATTCATTTACAGGATAAATAAATAAAATGTGCTTATTGTGGCCTTGACAAACATAAGGGTTAGCACTACACGCTACGAATCCCAGCTGTGGAGACACTGGTGTCGTTGTCTCGTTGTACGACATTGATCATCTTTTACTCTGGATTTTTAACTTAAGTATTCTGGGTTTTTTTAATATATAAATTATGATGTTTTTTTATGTGATTTACCTTGATTTTATATATATTTATGATATGTGATATGCAATGCATTTTTAATGCAATGTTGCCCCTTGTCTGGATCTTGAGTCCGTAATAAAGTTATTATAATTATTATATATACAGAACTATTGTCTTATTAAAACATTTTCCAAGAACTTACATTATTGTCAATAAAATTATACAGTGTTGCTGTCTTTATTTTTATACCTAATCCATTTTTCCCATTTACTGTTAAACTCGTCTTCTTTCACTCTTAGAGAATATGTCATTTTCTCCAAGACAAACATTACCAGTACTATGTCTAAAATGTAGTTTTAGCTTGACATTCCATTAAACTATGATAAAGTTTAGAAATAATGCTTAATGTTTTTTGATGATACGCATTAATTATCACTTCCGTCACTGGATTATTTTCTTCTAATGCCGCCCTTTTAACTTTTATATTGTAATAATCTCTCAGTTGGAGGTATCTAAACAAGTCTTGGTTTCGAAGTGCAAATCTATCCTTCAAATCTTGAAACTTCTTAGGTCTCCATTTTCAATGACAGTACAAAATGCAGTCATTCCTTCCTTCATCCACTTTTAAATGTTGAGCCGTACACATCTAATTTCAATTCATGATCCAAATCTATCCATCTTAAAAGTTTATGACGTTTATTCAGTTTAAGTTGTCTGGTGAGAGTGAACCAGGTTTCTAAAGTAAATATCGTTATTGGATCGAATATACTCCTGATATGTCCAGGAAGCGCTTTTTCTCCCAAGAGTGTTCGGATGTGGAAGTCAGGGATATATGTCTCAATCTCTCTCCACCTAGCTATATAGCTTTCCTCACACCAATTAATTAGTGGTCGAAGTTTGGCTGCATATAAATATATCCTAACATTTGGAAGTGCCATTCTACCTTTGTCCTTTGGCAACTGGAGTGTAGTGTATCGGATTCTGGCCTTCTTTCCTCCCCAAATAAATCTAGATATTAAATTATCCCATTCCGTGAATTGTTTTAATGGTACCTCTATTGGCAGAGATTGAAGCAAGTACAATAGCCTTGGCAAAATATTCATTTTCACCACATTTATCTTGCTACTAAAATCCATTGGGTAGGTGGACCATCTTTCTATATCCTTTCTTATGTTTTGGTTGATGTGATTATAATTTGCCCCATACAACATTGATTTTCTTTGGTTAAATGTACCCCTAGGTATTTGATTGATTTTGAATCCCATTTGATATTATACTTTTCTTTGATTTCTTCTGGTGGAGGACAAATAAATAGAAGGATTTGAGTTTTTGAAATATTCACTTTGTATCCTGCATAAAAATTAAATTAATCTATGATCTCCATCATCCTTGGAAATTAGGTGTTTACTTCCGTGAGATACATCATTACATCATTTGCGAAAAGGCCAATTTTATGTTCTCTGTATCTTATTGTTACTCCCCTCAGTTCCCTATCTTGACGAATCGCTTGAGCCAATGTTTCAATATATATAGCAAACAGGGTAGGGCTAAAATAACATCCCTGTCTTGTTCCTCTTCCTAACACAAATCTCTCAGTTAAGGATCCATTCACTTTTACTCTTGCAGTAGGTTGCTGGTAAATTGCTTTAATAACTTGAATTGAATCTTCGGTAAAGCCAAATCTTTCTAATGTTTGATATAAGAATTCCCAATTAACCCTATTGAAAGCCTTTTCCGCATCTAGGCTTATCAGGACAGCACGCGTACTTTCCTTTTGAATGTTGTGTATTATATGTAGGGTTCTTCTAATACTGTCCTGTGTTTGTCTGCCTATTATAACACCAGTCTGGTCTTCATCAATTAAATCTGGCATGGACTTTTCAAACCGTTTGGAGATAATTGAAGAATATAATTTATAGTCCACATTCAGAATTGATATCGGTCTGGAGTTGGTACAATGTTCCTAACCTACGTTTTCTTGGGGGATTAATGTTATAATTGCCTACTTCCATGACGGGGGTGTCTTGCCTTCTTTTATAATCCAGTTAAAGGTTCTCAGAAGAAGTGAGTTCAGCTCATTCCGAAATATTTTATACCACTCCATAGGGAAACCGTCGCTGCCTGGGGCCTTGTTTGATATCATCCTACCAATTGTCTTCTCTATCTCCTCCAGTGATATTTCTGCTGTGATTATTTTATGTTGTGTCTCTCCAATACAGGGCAGATCTATTGTACTTTAAAAATGTCCTCATTGATTCCCCATCAACTGTAGAGGTTTGTGTATATAATTCTTTATAATATTCCTGGAAGGTATTTTCTATGTCTTTTGGATCACTCTTCCAATTCTGTGTACAGGAATCCTTCATTTATTGTATGGTGTTGTCAGCCTGCTGTTTACGTAACCTTCGGGGAAGTATTTTAGTGGATTTAGCGCCAAGCTCATAATGTGCTTGTTTTATAAATCTTGTTTTTTTCTCCACCTCTTGACCCAATATTCCATCTATTTGTCCCCTCAAATCGTCTATTTGCTTATAACTTCTCTGGTCCTTATTATTTTTGTAATTCTGTTCTAAATCCTTCAGGTCTGATAACTTATTATATGTTTTCATTCTGGCTGTTTTAATATGTAATGCCTTAGGTATTAACCTACCTCGTACTACAGCCTTCAATAAGTCCCATAGTATGGATGGGTCCACCGCCCCATCGCCACACTGTGTTTTTCCTTCTACTGTACATTTGAATTGTGAAGTATATGGAAATATGGTCTGATACATCTGCCACACCAATTCTGCAATCCGTTAACCTATAACAGTCTTCTTTCTGCATTGTGAAATAGTCTATTCTTGAGTACACTGAGTGCGGTATTGGCTAATGTGTATAGTCTCTTTCTAGAGGGTGAAAATTCCTCCAGACATCAATAAAACCAAATTCTTTACAGGTAGTGTTTAGTAGATTTGTTAACGGGTCCTTATTCTTCTTTTTACTTGTCGTATCAAGCCTATGATTTAGTACAACATTCATATCCCCCCCCCCCCCCCCACATATACAAATTCCTCCTGCTTCCATTGCAATAATATCAAATAGGGATTTGAAAAAAATGTTTATTACTATCTGGGGAGCATAGATATTCACCAGTATCAGGATGTTATTATCAACTTTCCCCTTTACAATGATATATTCTTTGTCTTTTATTTCTTTAAATATATCGAATTTAACTGAGTTTGATTACAAGATTGCCACTCCTCTCCTATGACTACAAGTATGTGAGCTATAATATATGTTTTTATATCCAAATCTTTTCAGCTTCTCGTGTTCTTGTCGCGATAAATTGTTTTTTTGTAAGAAAATAAGATGCATCTTCACTTTTTTTCAATTTAGTCATGACATTAGCCCTCTTAATCGGGTTACTCAAACCATTAACATTTAGAGACATCAACTGAAGTCCTTGACAATGCATCATTGCACTTAGTGTGATTGATTTCATCGCATCCCCTCAACTCAACACCAGAACCATTCTGAACAACAAACCAAAACATATGAACAAACAAACGTGTTTTCCCTGGCAAAGCAAAACAAAACATCAAAACATATATGGATTTCCAAAAAGGGCATTCTCTCTCCTCCATATATCCCAAATCCCTTTGTAAATTAAGGGGAGAAGCCTAACACTAAGACACGGCCTTTCCTCGATAAGGGGGGTAACCCTCTATGGGTCCCTCCGTTCATTCTATCTCTAATATTTCACTAATCTCCCTAACAATCGGATTTATCTAATGCAGAAAGTTGTATTAAATCAACATTAATTACACTCACATGAGGTCTGTGATGCTTGGTGATATTTTTAGAACTATGCTTATATATATATATATATATATATATATATATGTAAGTCTATATAATATTTATATATATATATATAAGTTTACACATATTTGGAAACTTAGGATTCCATAAGAACTCAGTATTCCAACATATTGTAGCGGAGGCCACTGTGTTATCCATGTCTATGCATACCTTCATAGTCATATCTAAGTTCAAGCATGAGTCTTTCGTTGTAGTTCTTGAAGGCGCCCCCATGCCCGTCAGTCTCTGATTCTCTGTGTCTCTCGACGAGCTGCCACCGCGCCGTTTGGCGGAGTTGTTCACGCAGTGGCGGAATGCCCGTGTCTCCCCGCAGCTCTTCCACTTTGTAGCCTCTCCTTTGTAGCTCTCGCACGGCTTCCCCTGCGTTGTTGGAGGTTGGTGTCCGCTCTCCCAGTGAATAGGTCTCTTGGTAAATGGTGTCTGAAAGCGGATTCCTTCCTCTTTTAGGAAACTTTTAATATGTTTGTATGCCTTACGTTATTGTACTACAGCGGTAGTATAGTCATGGTCAAACGACAGCATTCGTTGGATCTCCAAGTTGGATCTTCTTTTGCCATGCCTGTTTGAGAACCATCTCTTTAACTTTAAATTGAAGAAAGTGAACAATTATTGATCTCGGAAGGGAGCTGGGGCTTGGTTTCTGTGCTCGTTGGATCTGCAAATCTGTCATTTCAGTGATTGACATTTCACTTCTGAGCAGATTCTCCACAAAACTGAGGTACCGAGCTACCTTCCGCACCCTCCAGCAAACCGTATATCCGCAGATTATGTCTTCGGGATCTGGACTCCAGATCGTACAATTTGTCGACAAGTAACTTCTGGTCTTTCAGTGTTTCTTGGAGTATGGTGTTTGCAGCGATACTCCATGTTTCCAGCTCCTCTATTCGGGTGGTGGCTTCTTCCGGGGTTTTTTGGTCTTGTATTGCTTGCGCATTCGCTGTCATCTGAAGATTCATTTCATGTTTAAGTTTGGCCAGCTCATCTCTCATATCCTGCTTGAAATCGAATGTGAAGTTCTCTTTTAATTCTCTTCTCAAGTTGCTGATTTGTACACTTATGCTTTGTAATCCCGCTTAGAGGGCCTCTGTTGCATCGTCTCCACCAGCCTGTTTGCTTTTGACTTCGTCTGTGTCGCTTCGAGCATGTCCTTCTGTTTCTTGCTTTTCTAGCATCTTTTCTTGCGACTTTCTGCTCTTTGTTTTGACTCCCCCACTCATACTGTACTCATTAAAACTCGATCCGACACATTACATGTCAATCCCCTCCGCAGATGTTGCCCGCCTCGTTCAGTTCATCCAGCACATAATGTTTTCCTCAAGACTCCAGCCTCTATCGATCCTTGTGTCTCTAATCTGTGCCCCAGATCCGGCTGTCGCGGTTTCGATGAACAGGAGAATGAATAACGTTTACCCGGGAATCTGGATAAAGCATGTGCCTCCGCATAACGTACAGCCGCTTGATCTTCTGCGTAAACAACATAAACCAGGTGCTGGAGGAACTCAGCGGCCGGGCAGCATGTCCCAATTATTAGAGACACAGATAGGATTGTCTAGAAGGATAGAAAGGAAATGCTGGAATAACTCAGCGTACAGGCAGCATCTCTGGGTGACGTTTGGGGCCGAGGCCCTTCTTCGGACTCAGTACTCCAGCATTTTGTGTCTATCTTCGATTTCAACCAGCATCTGCAGTTCTTTCGCACACGAGTGGAACGCGCTGGAGCGTCTTTTGGATAGGCACATGGATGTACAGGGAATGAAGGGATGTGGACCATGTGCGGACAGAAAAGATTGGTTCAACTTGGCATCATGCTATGCGCGGATATTGTGAACCGAACGGCTTGTTCCTGCGCTGCAGGTATTCTATGTTTTATCACTCGGTCAAAATGCAAACAATCCGTGCGCCTTTTTTCACCCTGACTCACATTGGCGGTCAACCAAAGTGAACCCCACGCACCTCTCGGTGTCTGACCGTTTTCCCGCCGCACCTCCTTCGATTTTTAGCATAGGACCATTGTGGAGGTTTGTCTTTTCCGACTGGAAGTCTGAGATGACCGGGGTACGGCAGGGACCAGCGTTGAGACTGCTGTTTGCGAATTCTATTGACAAACGAAATGCGAATGCAGGAAGCATGATTAGCAATTTCGCAAATGATTCAAATTAATGGTCCTGGTACTGTTGTCGATAATGGGACGATTTTTGGAGAATGATATTGATTGTGGGAGAAGACACCTGAATCTGTATCCTTGCACACGTTGGAAAATTTACAAGGCTGGGATATAGAAACACAATGAGCGTTAGGACACTGCGGGTTTTGAGGAATAGAATTCCGTTGGTGTTCTAAGATCGTTCAAAACCGCAGCCCGGTTATATAAGGGGTAATGCAGTCGTGCGAAGTGTTTTGTTTCAACAGTGTGGACATATAATTTCAATGCAGATACTTTGTGATAGGATTCCGTAACACCCACAGCTGGATTTCTTGTTTTTATTTCTGGTCAAAGTTCTATAGAAGTGTGTGACAGCACTGGAGAGAATACACAGGGTATTAGATGTTGCCGGGAATGGAAAGCCAGGAGCAGAGATTGGAGAGGTTGGATATATTTCTCTGGGAGAAACGATTGGCTAGTGGGGGGTGAGGGTGTGAGTGGTGGGTTGTGGTGATACGCTGAGAGAGATGCGAAATTATCGGTGGAGGTGACAGATTGACGAATATAGTACATTCATGGGAGACCAGAGAAAGTCTAAATCCGTTACATTACTATAACCATATAACCATATAACCATATAACAATTACAGCACGGAAACAGGCCATCTCGGCCCTTCAAGTCCGTGCTGAACAACTTTTATCCCTTAGTCCCACCTGCCTGCACTCATACCATAACCCTCCATACCCTTCTCATCCATATGCCTATCCAATTTATTTTTAAATGATACCAACGAACCTGCCGCCACCACTTCCACTGGAAGTTCATTCCACACCGCTACCACTCTCTGAGTAAAGAAGTTCCTCCTCATGTTACCCCTAAACCTCTGTCCCTTAATTCTAAAGTCATGTCCTCGTGTTTGAATCCTCCCTATTCTCAAAGGGAAAAGCTTGTCCACATTAACTCTGTCTATCCCTCTCATCATTTTAAAGACCTCTATCAAGTCCCCCCTTAACCTTCTACGCTCCAGAGAATAAAGACCTAACTTATTCAACCTATCTCTGTAACTTAGCTGTTGAAACCCAGGCAACATTCTAGTAAATCTCCTCTGTACCCTCTCTATTCTGTTGGCATCCTTCCTATAATTGGGCGACCAAAACTGTACACCATACTCCAGATTTGGTCTCACCAACGCCTTGTACAATTTTAACATTACATCCCAGCTTCTATACTCAATGCTCTGATTTATAAAGGCTAGCACACCAAAAGCTTTCTTTACCACCCTATCTATATGAGATTCCACCTTCAAGGAACTATGCACGGTTATTCCCAGATCCCTCTGTTCAATTGTATTCTTCAATTCCCTACCGTTTACCATGTACGTCCTATTTTGATTTGTCCTGCCAAGGTGTAGCACCTCACATTTATCAGCATTAAACTCCATCTGCCATCTTTCAGCCCATTTTTCCAACTGGCCTAAATCACTCTGTAGACTTTGGAAATCCTTTTCATTATCCACAACACCCCCTATCTTGGTATCATCTGCATACTTACTAATCCAATTTACCACCCCTTCATCCAGATCATTGATGTACATGACAAACAACAAAGGACCCAACACAGATCCCTGAGGCACCCCACTAGTTACCTGCCTCCAACCCGACAAACAGCCATCCACCATTACCCTCTGGCTTCTCCCATTCAGCCACTGTTGAAGCCATCTTGCTATTCCTGCATTTATACCCAACATTTGAACCTTCTTAACCAACCTTCCATGAGGAACCTTGTCAAAGGCCTTACTGAAGTCCATATAGACAACATCCACTGCTTTACCCTCGTCAATTTCCCTAGTAACCTCTTCAAAAAATTCAAGAAGATTAGTCAAACATGACCTTCCAGGCATAAATCCATGTTGACTGTTCCTAATTAGACCCTCTTTATCCAGATACTTATATATATTATCTCTAAGTATCTTTTCCATTAATTTGCCCACCACTGAAGTCAAACTAACCGGTCTATAATTGCTAGGTTTACTTTTAGAACCCTTTTTAAACAATGGAACAACATGCGCATTACGCCAATCCTCGGGGACTATTCCCGTTTCTAATGACATTTGAAATATTTCTGTCATAGCCCCGGCTATTTCTACACTAACTTCCCTCAATGTCCTAGGGAATATCCTGTCAGGACCTGGAGACTTATCCACTTTTATATTTTTCAAAAGTGCCAGCACTTCTTTTACTTTGAAACTCATAGTATCCATAGCTACTCTACTAGTCTCCCTTACCTCACATAATTCAACATCCTTCTCCTTGGTGAATACCGAAGAAAAGAAATTGTTCAATATCTCCCCCATCTCATTTGGCTCTGCAGATAGCTGTCCACTCGGTCTCTCCAATGGACCAATTTTATCCCTTGTTATCCTTTTGCTATTAATATAGCTGTAGAAACCCTTTGGATTTACTTTCACCTTACTTGCCATCAACTATGGTTGATGTCGAAACAATGAAATCGTTTAAGCTACAATACAGATCTACCATTAGAAGAGTAAACATTACACCGACCACGTCGCTCTAATCCGGACATGAGATGGGTGGGGGTCACATCATCAGGGTCTCTGAAGAGACAAAGGGCACCGGAGGAACGGGGAGGTTGGGCACCTGAAGAAGCGTGAGATGGGGTAAATTGTAGGAGATGGTGACGGGGCATTGTATTGAGTGTGTGTGTGCGGAGGGGGGTGGCGCGGGGAAGAAGGTGGAGTATGAATAATCTGCCATGCCCCTCGCGAACATAAAGCAATCTGGTTTTATCTCCCTTACAGTACCTAATTCAAAAGACGTATCTATTCGGACTGAGAGCTTGGATGGTAACGAGACGGTTGTAGTTACAGACATCAATAATGGAGCAGCGAAAATCAGGATGCGTAGGAATCAAACCGATGGAGGGCAGTCCCGCAAACACTCGTTGTGTCCATCTAAATTAACCTACCGCACCAGGCCAATGAGCCAGAACAATAGAGGAACATAAGACAGAGGTATATAAATAATGCGCATGTAGATACTGTAATTAGCAGGAAACTTTTCCCCAAATCAGTCATAAATCAACGAGAGGACAGGGAGGTAAGGTTTAGCAGGTTTAGAACGGATCTGAAGGGAACTTCCTTTACGTAGAGACTGGCGAGTGCTTGGAGCACACAGCCAGAGAAAGGGTAAAGGACAGCCGAGCAGTGAAATCCTCTCGGTATAGATTTGCGAAGTGTTGGATGATACGATTAATGCCGATAGGTGCCCATTGGTCAACATGGACGTGAGAGGCCAAATAGCCATATTCCTTGCTGCATGACCTCTCCCGTCACAAGCAACCCTGATAATGCCCGTTACACAATGAGGACTTTTAGAAGATATTTTGCCAAATATAAGGATTGGAAAGGTTCAGAGGGATACCAGCCTAATGTGGGCAGAATAGACTAGCCCAGGAGGCCACCAACGTGCATGGACAAGGAGTTGAAGGGCATGATTCCTTACCGAAATTATATACTCCCACCCTCAAACCAATAAACCGTTTTCAGACAGCCACCCAGTAAAGGGCCTGTCCCACTTGGCCGTCATTTACGCGACAGGTCGATAGCGACTGACGCGCGACGGTCGCGCGCGCCATCATGCGTCCGCACAGCCGTCTGGAGCGTGTAACTTCATTTGAAGATGGACACAGAATACAGGAGTAACGCAGCGGGACCGGCAGCATCTATGGAGAGAAGGAATTGATGATATTTCGGGTCGAGACTCTGCTTCAGTATTTACTCCAGTATTTTGTGTCTATCTCCAATCGTCTTGGCCCCGCTCAGGGAGTAGGAATGGGGGCGGATCCGGATCCGCAACGGCCGTGAACCCCAGGCCGAGCTCGGCGATCGTTTTCTTGCTTCTGTTGCTGTTGGAGGTGAGACATTGCGCCGCGTCACGGTCTTGGGCCTGTCCCACTTTTCCCATTAGTTACCTGTTTATTATTACTTTGCCCGAGAAGATTTCGTGCAGGACGAAGTCCACACTCCTCCACGCCACTCTGCACTCCCTCACACCACTCCATGCGGCCGTCCCGCGCTACCCACGCGCTACTCACGCGCTACCCAGACGCTACCCACACGCTAGCAGGTCGCGTAAATGGCGGGGGAATGACGGCCAAGTATGACAGGACCATAACTAACGGATACCTATCAGGTGCCTACATACTGTCGCAAGAAACCGCGTCCTGCGTTGGCGGTTAACGAGGAAGAAATGGGGTGAGAACAAAAATCACTGAAGCCGATGAAATATGGTTTCGTTGTTATCAAATGTGAAAGGTGGGAAGACACGATTATGGATAATTAAGAACAGCTATCAGGCCCATAACCGCGTCCAATGCCCCCGGATACAGCCATTATGTGCCAATAATAGATCCTATCCAATACCTACAGTGCATTCAGTTTTTCCACATTTCGTTATATTACAGCTTTATTCTAAAATAGATTAAATTCATTTGTTATCATCAATCTACACACAATGTCCCATAATTTTAAAAAAATCGAAAACAGGTGTTTAGAAATATTTGCTAAGTAATTAAAAAAAAAACAGAAATATCACATTTACATAATTATTCAGACCCTTCACTCAATACTTTGTTTAGGCACTTTTGGCAGCGATTACACCCTCAAGTCTTCTTGGGTATGACGCTACAAGCTTGGCATTCTGTACTTGGGTAATTTCTCCCACTCTTCTCTGCAGATCCACTCAAGTTTTGTCGGGTTGGATGTGGAGCGTCGATGCACAGCTATTATCAGGTCCCTCCAGAGATGTTTGATTGAGTTCAAGTCCGAGCTCTGGCAGGGCCACTCAAGAACATTCACAGACTTGTCACGAAGCCGCTTTCGCGTTGTCTTGGCTGTGTGCTTAGGGTCGTTGTCCTGTTGGAAGGTAAACCACTGCCCCAGTCTGAGGTCCTGAACGTTCTTGAGCATGCTTTCATCAAGGACCTCTGTGTACGTTGCTCCTTTCATCTTTCCCTCGATCCTGACTTGTCTCCCAGTTCCTGCCGCTGAAAAACATCCCCACAGCATGATACTGTCACCACCATGCTTCACCGTAGGTATGGTATTGGCCAGGTGATGAGCGGTGCCCGGTTTCCTCCGGACGTGATACTTGGCATCCAGGCCAAAGAGTTCAATCATGGTTTCATCGGACCAGAGAATCTTTTTTCTCACGCCTTTTGGCAAACTCCAAGCCGACTGGCATGTGCCTTTTACTGAGGAGTGGATTCCGTCAGGCCACTCTACCATAAAATCTTGATTGGTGGAGTGATGCAAATATATTTGTCCTTCTGCAAGTTTCTCCAATCTCCATAGAGGAACTCTGGCGCTCAGTCAGAGTGGCCACCTGGTTCTTGGTCACCTCCCTGATCAAGGCACTTCTCCCCCGATTGCTCAGTTTGGCCGGACGGCCAGCACAATGAAGAATCCTGGTAGTTTTAAAGTTCTTCCATTTAAGAATAACGGAGGCCGCTGTGCTCTTCGGGACCTGCAATGATGCAGAAATTGTTTTATACCATTCCCCAGATCTGTGGCTGGACAATCCTTTCTCGGAGGTCTACGGAGAAATCCTTCGTCTCTATGGCTTGGTTTTTCCTCTGACATACATTTTCAACTGAGGGACCTTATATAGACAGATGTGTGCCTTTCCAAATCATGTACAATCAATATAATTTACCACTGATGGAATCCAATCAAGTTGTAGAAACATCTCAAGGTTAATCAATGGAAATAGGATGCGCCAAGGCTCAATTCAGTGTCATAGCAAAGGTTCTGAATACTTATTGAAATGTGATATTTCAGTTATTACTTTTTAATTACTTTGAAAAAAATTATAAACACCTGTTTTTGTATTTTTATTATTGGGTATTGTGTATAGATTGATGATTAAAACAAATGAATGTAATCGATTTTAGAATACGGCTGTAACGTAACGACATGCGGGAAAAGTGAAGGGGTCTAAATACTTCATGAATGCCCTGGACAGTCGACCCTTGAGAAGCAAACAAAAAACACCTAGGGTATTGGAAATCTGACATAAAATCACAAAGTGCATTACATATTCATCAGGTCAGACAACATCTGCATAGGATGGGAGAGATCGGATCCACTCCTCCAGGTCACGGATGTTGTCACTCGGTCACTCGGCTTGGCGTCGGCTGGTAACTCAGCTTGTACTCGCTAGAATTTAGAAGATTGAGGGGGGGATCTTATAGAGACTTACAAAATTATTAAGGGGTTGGACAGGCTAGATGCAGGAAGATTGTTCCCGATGTTGGGGAAGTCCAGAACAAGGGGTCACAGTTTAAGGATAAGGGGGGAGTCTTTTAGGACCGAGATGAGAAAATCATTTTTCACACAGAGAGTGGTGAATCTGTGGAATTCTCTGCCACAGAAGGTAGTTGAGGCCAGTTCATTGGTTATATTTAAGAGGGAGTTAGATGTGGCCCATGTGTCTAAAGGGATCAGGGGGTATGTAGAGAAGGCAGGTGCAGGATACTGAGTTGGATGATCAGCCGTGATCATATTGAATGGCGGTGCAGGCTCGAAGGGCCGAATGGCCTACTCCTGCACCTATTTTCTATGTTTCTATGTTAAACTACACCAGCACTCCAGACTCCCGTCCAAACCACAGTTTAGAGCTATCCAAATACCTGGAATCGAGGAAAGTGGAGATGAGTTCAGCGGGACAGGGGCAGGCAGAAACAATGGGTCTGCCGGGCCAGTCTGCAATGTAGATTTTGGGGTGGTGATAGACGCGAGCAACATTGGGGAAAATGTTGGAGGTTATTCAGAGCAGATCGGCAGAGGTGAGATCAGAAAGAGCCTGGGAGAGGATTGCCTGTGATCGTCTGTGTGGCCATAGGCAAATTACACCTCTCCCATCAGGTAAAAGGTATAGAAGTGTCCAAAACGCACTCCACTGTATTCAGGCAACTGAACCAATCTATCTCAACGAGAGAGCAATACTAAACTGCTACCCATCTCTTTGATGAGTCTCAGGCTATCCTTGATCCGACTTTCCTAGCTCTACATTGCACTAAACGATATTCTCTGATTATGTAAGAAACACTGTAAATTGATTATGCAGTCTTTCTGCTGACTGGTTAGCGCGCAACAAAAGCTTTTCACTGTGCCTCAGTAAACGTGACAATAAATTGAATTGTCGAGGGGCGGGAATGAAGAGGTGGCCGAAAGTTGGTGCCTGGAATTCCACAGTAGATGTAAGCCCACCATTCAACAACCGCATATCCTTTGCCGGCTGGTTCAGTAACAATGTCCAGATTCGTTTTCAACGACAGGACGGCTGTGCGTTGCGACGGATGAGATCAGCTTCGTTCGGGGTAGTAGAGATTTCAAAACGGTTGATGTCGCGACGGCAGTTCGAAGTAACATAGTCCAGTGGGATGAAGGTCGGCATGATGAGGCCAAGGGGAAGAGAAATTTGGAGACGGGGAAATGCGTACATACTGGTAGGCAAAACCCCCTTCCCATAGAAGAGATCAGATGACGGGAAAGCGGAAGATGTGCTCCACATTATGGCGGAGCTACGGGTTGGGATGGGGTAGGGAGTGGGGGATTTCATTGACATGTAGGTGCAGGGGTATGAAGATAACGCTTCTGTTGAGAACCGACCGTACTGCACCCTAAAGAGGGGGGCCGGGGAGATGGTGAAAACACGACAATGGTGAGGGTTGTGTGTAAAAGGGAAGAGGGATCCAGGGATGCTCGTGCGAAGTGCAATGAGGAGATGATGGGGGCTGAGAGTATGTGACTAGTGTACGGCTGGTGCCATTATTGAGATTCCCTACTGGAAATCGGGGCAGGGATTTAGATGAATGAGGGGGGACCTCTTTGATACTTGCCGAATAGTGAAAGGCCTGCATAGAGTGGATGTGGGGTGGCTATTTTCACGATGGCAATGCCTCAGAGTTAAAGGACTTTGCTTTAGGAAGAAAACGAGGAAGAATTTATATCGTTAGATGGCGGAGAATCTATTGAATTCATTGCCCCAGTATCTGTGGAGACCGTCAATTGATATTTTTAAGGCATGGATAGATAGATTCTTGATTAGTACGGGTGTCAATGGTTATGGGGAGAATGCAGAAAAAAGAGGATGGGGAGGAAATGCTAGGTCAGCCATAATTGAACGATGGAATGGACCTGATGAGCCGAATTGCCTGATCCCTCTCCTATCACTTATGAACTCATGATCTGATGAACGCGAAGTTGTTGGGGCCGACAGCATGGAGCCGTCTGCATGGAACACGGCCTGGAACCGATGTGACCCAACAGATCCGGCCACCTAGTGTCCGGTTGTGAGGGAAGGAACGGCGTGCCGGCGGACGGAGTGTGGTGGAAAGGTCGTTAATGGTGTGGACAGGCACAGTGCAGGACCGACGGGGGAAGCTGTGCGGGTAGGTGGAGCTTCGCCGTCAGTGGGTTCGGCCTGGGAGTGGCCGAGGGGGTAATGGTGTCTGACGCCGGCTGCAGTTTCGTCGGTGAGGGCCACAGAGTGTGTTTAGCTATTTGTTAATCCACTTTCTAGTCCAATCCCTACAAGATTTGGACAATTTACAGACGCCCATAAACCGACGAAACCCACACAACTTTAGGATGTGGAAGGGAACCACTGAGCAAACACACGACATACCAGGAATAATTTGTAACACAAGCTCAGAATCGAACCGGGATATTTAGCGTTGCGAGACAGCAATCGTACCAGCTTTCTTGGGCTGAATTTGACACTTTTTGTCACTGCACGCGGATTGTAATTCAATATATAGATTGCTGAAATTCATCTTGTAGAGCCTCGCCTCTGCTGCTCGCAAATACTGCGCGTAACATGCTCACCAGAGCTGCAAACAGCATTTTACTGTTTGTGCAGAATTATCCTGACCAGAAACGTCACCTCTCTCTCGATAGACACAAAATACTGAGCAACTCATCGCAGCAGAGAGCTTCCCGGGAGAACATGGATGGGCGACATCGCGGGTCGGAACCCTTCCTCAGTCTGAAAAAAAGGTTCTTTCCCCCTTGCATGTTCTCCAACAATGCTGCCTTATCCGCAGATTTACTTCAGCGTTTTGTATCGCCATTCGTTATAAACCAGCATCAGCAGTTCCTTGTTATTATGTCACCCATCTCTGTTACCGACCTGCTGCCTGACCTACTGTGTTACTCCAACACTTTGTATCTTTTTGGTAAATAATTATCTATGGGTCGCTGTGTTAAAGTACAGTACCTGTTGCTAAACTAGATTTATATTCATTTCCAGTACGAGTGGTTTGCGACTGCTCTTGTCATATCGCCGTCTCCGTCTGCGCCGAGGCCAAATGGCGGAGCTGGCGGCCTCGGAGCTATGGCAGCGTTCCGGCGGTCCGACGGCAGCAGCGACCCGACCTCGTTGCTGTGGCGTTCCGACGGCAGCAGCGACCCAACCTCGGTGCTGTGGCGTTCCGGCGGTCCGACGGCAGCAGCGACCTGACCTCGCTACTGTGGCGTCCCGGCGGCAGCAGCGACCCGACCTCGGAGCTGTGGCGTTCCGACGGCAGCGGTGACCCAACCTCGGTGCTGTGGCGTTCCGACGGCAGCGGTGACGCGACCTCGGTGCTGTGGCGTTCCGACGGCAGCGGTGACGCGACCTCGGTGCTGTGGCGTTCCGGAGGCAGCGGTGACCCGACCTCGGAGGTTCGGCCGCGGGCCCAGTGGACGACATCGTCGGGAGCTCGCAGGCCACAGGTTGGTGACCTGTTTTCTGGAGCTCCCGCAACGACAGCTTCTAACGCTGGACTGGAGGGCGGCAGCTTCTGCAGCATCGACCGCCCCGGGCCGCGGAGTTTGAACCAACCCGATTGCGGCGCTTGGATTCAGCCGCGGGACTGACTTACTTGCCATCGCCCGGCGGAGTCACAACATCTGAAGCCTGGGTCGCCTCGGCGCAGAATATGGAGGGAAGAGACAAAAATTTTAAGACTTTTGCCTTCCATCACAGTGAGGAGCTGCCTGGTGAACTCACTGTGGTGGATGTTAAATTTGTGTTTATTGTGTGTTTTTGTCATTTGTATTATATGTATGACTGCAAGGCAACGACATTTCGTTCAGACTGAAAGATCTGATTGGCAATAAAGGATACTTTGACTTTTGACTTTGACTTTGATATCTGTGTAGGTATGTTACAAAACTTACCTTGAGCAGCGCTGCAGTTCTGCCGCTCCCCGTGTCAGCGACTTTTGCGCCTTTCAGAGGGGGGCGGGCTTAGAGTGCCGATTTTCTTCAGACTGGGCAAATCGATCAATGTCGGGCGAGTTTGTTGCGGAAGAAAAATCGCTCCGACATTTCATGAATGAAGGTATTTTTAAATTACGCTAGTTTATTTATTATCTAGAGTAATTAAAAAATCCCCTTCAAAAGCCGTGAGAGCCGACAACGGGAAGGATTTTGCGTAGGGGAGAAAAAAAGGTAAATATTTATTTTTATATTAAAAGTTGGTTTTTATGGAGGCTTTAATAATATTTTCATGTTGCGATATGGGGTGCAAAAAAACTGTATGAACCGGCTGTATTTTTTATTCGACTTCACGGCAAACCACAATGTTCCAATCCACCGCATTCCACTAAAACCCAGTCGCTAGATGATTTAAATGGCCATTAATTTACAGGTATTAAACACTAAATTCATTCAATTTGGCCCAGAAATTCATGAAAATTAGATTTAAAAATTATGTTATATTGTGGATTATTGTGTGAATGGTATTTGGACACTCAGGCAATTTAATTAAAAAAATATCTTTTCTTAAGAAATGGATAGATGTTTAGATCTACTCATTGAATTTTGTAATTAACTACAATTAGATAACTAACTAATTATATGCTTTAATTTCAGGTCATCCAAGTAAGATGGTTTCATATTTGTTTCAGAATGCTTCAATCTATAATAACTGAAAATTTCATTGAGTTCTCTTAATTTTTAAGAAAGTTATGGGATTTTAACGGTTCTAGATCACAGCTTTTGAGTTAAGTCAATTGAAAGGCAATGGGGAACAAGATGCTAATTTCCGAGTATGAAAATGGTCATAACTTTCTTAATACTGAAGATATGAAAGTGAATTAGGTGTCAAATTAAATTTCTTTTTATGCTTTATTTGATGGGATAAATTGCAGACGATTTTTAAAATCTCAAAATTTTGTAACATTGCTAATCTGTGTTCATAATTTCACTGCTATACAATAAAAGTGTTCTAGTTAACACGCAATGCCATACTTGTCGATGAACGGCATTTGCCTGTACATGATGCACCTACAGACTCCAGCTTCCCATCCGTTTCCCTGATGCTGTGTGGATTTCTCATGTTCTCCCTGCCACCGCGCGGAATTCCCTCAGGGACACCAGTTACTTTCCATGCCCCAAAAACGCAAGTAGTTGACAGGGCAAATGGCCTCTATAATACGGCCCTGATGCATCTGGGCTGCTGGTCCAATAGTGGGCATTTGAGTTGCTCATTAGGAATACATTAAATGGGCGTGTGGAGGGGAAAGGAAATGCAGGGATTACCCTGACGGTCGGTATTGACCCGATGGTGCAAATGGTATATCGGAAAGTCAGATGCAATGATAAAACTTAGGCGGCGACTTAATTTAGAAAGAGATTTTAACTTTGAACACTTGTATTACAACAAACACTTTATTGAATTGGAAATTAAAATGAATGGGCTCTTAATCACATTTATAAATTCCTCCCTAAATTTTTTCTGGGACACCCCATAAATAAACGTATTGGTGCAGGCACTCAGAGACCTCAGCATATATCCGGACAGTTCCGCAATTGTAAATGGGTCGTGGTTATCTGTTGATGAAAGCTCCACGTCGAGGAAGTATATACTCAAGAGGCACACAACGTTTACTATCCACAGTAGGACGAAGCAACCGGATATGGCCAGCAATAGAATGATGGACTTCCTTCTGCTCTCCACCTCTTGATCCGTGCCGCCCTCTTCCTTCGTTTTCCCTCGGAGACCGCTCCTCACTCTGTTGGCGTGTATGATGTGCCTGATTGTCAGGACATTGAGGAGCATGATCAGCAAAATGGGTAAAAATGGGGTTAAAATGATGTCGATGGACAAAAGTGCTGCCCGAAACTGTGATGTGTAGAAGTCTGGGATAATGCTACAGGACCAACCCACTTTGTTAATTATTTCTCGAGGTACGTATGTAAAATATATAGGTATATTTTCAATAATACAGAAGATACATGTCAGCGATATCACCAAAGCCGCAGTTCTCTCGGTGCAATATTTTGTTCGTAAATTCTGAGTACATATAGTGACAAATCAATCGAAGGTGAAGGTAACCGTTAGCCAGACAGAGCAATCGATGCAAATAAAATTAAAGACAATGTTCAACTTACAAACTTGAGTTATGTTGAGGAATGAATAAGGAAAATAGCCATCTGAAATCTCGGAGAGAATTACCTCGAAGATCAGAACCATTAAATCAGCTACCGCAATGGACACCAGATAGCGGGAGATACATTTGGAGAGTCCACACTTTCCCCGGGAGAGAATTACGATTGCCATCAGGTTAGCTGTAGGAAAGACGAAATTAAAATCACCAACATTCTCTATCCCAGAAGAACTTCATTTTGACGGTTCTGTGAAGATAAATGGGGTATATCAGACTGTCACCTGCCCCTTGTACTCGGGTCGCCCACACATCTCTGATTCTGAAAAGGACATCTGAAAGATGGATTTCGCATACTAATATTCAATAAAATGCAGTGGCCAAGGCAATGACTGGATTTACAAACCCGTGGCCTATCGCAGAACGATTATTAAGAGGTCTGACGTGTATAGTGGATACATATCTATCGTGAATTTCATTCGCCTGACTACAAAGGAATGTGCAGAGTAAAGAATATTGGCCGATTTGATCATCACAGTCCAGCGCCCAACTTTATGCTATAACCTTCCATCTGCAGGCAGAATGCAGCATCAACATCAACACAACAACAGTTTGGTGATTGCCGCAGTTGACAGGTATTGCGTCTAAACATAAATCGCATCGCGAAGTTCTGTACACATGTCCGCGGTGAGGCGTGGCCAGACTCGCATTGCTCACCTGCAGATTGATTTCGCAATGAACATATGAATGCAAATACTGCATCCAATTCCCGCCTGAGCGAAACTATATTTAACGCGCTTGCGTTATAAAGCGTCGTATTCCTAGCGCCCATTTCCCTCGGCAAATTAACAGCAGGCGCACTGCTGCCTCACAGCTAAACGACCTAGGATCGATACTGGTCACTAGTGTTGTTTGCATCTTCTCCCAGCGCTGGCGAAGGTTCTCCCTGGGTCATTGTTTGATGGATTAGTTGATGCAGCATGGTAACAGGTCCCCGGCACACCGAGTCGTGCCGATCATCTGTCACCCGTTCACACTGGTTCTGTGTTATCTAACATTCGCATCCATTCCCTGCACACTGGAAGCAAATTATTGAATCCAGTTTACCTACAAACCAGGACGGGCTGTGAGAGAAATCTAGAGCGTCCGGACCTTTGGGGTGCGGTAGGAGCCAGAGCTGACAGTTAAATCACCGCAATCAGCCGAGATCAGTGCAAATTCCACACAGGATCCCAGATCAGGATCAAACCGGCTATCTTACGCTGTAAGGCAGCAGCTCAACGCTCCTCTTATGTGTGGCACGGTTCTCCGTTGTGCTACTTGCGATACACCGCTGGCTGGTAGGTTACCTGTCCACATAATCTCTCGCCAGTGCATCGGGTCAGTTCAAAACTTGGAGTAAATTGAGAAGAGCATGTTAACGGAAAATCAGCCGGTGTATCCGATTGCAGTTGGTCGTGACACAGACCAGATTGACCAAACTTGCCGCCGTCCTTATCATAGGGGCAACATTCATTGCATTCGCTATCTGTCCACTTCGATTTGGAGATGAAGTATATTTACAGTCCTATTTTTTTCACAGCGCTAATGGCGTCAGAAACATCCGCACCAGCTACAGATTGGTATCGTACAGGTGCGGGGTTTTTAATTCAGTGTGCGACGGACGGGACCGGTAAATATGAGCCGCACAATGCTGGATCTGTGACTCAAGCAATAATTAATAGCACAGATTGTTTCAACAGTAAAGGCGATAGAGCGAAACCTGGGTACAGAATAATAAAGGACTTACCAGGAATACCAATGATGACAAGGATAGGGTAGAAAATGTTCTCTACCTGGTTGAGTATCGGCAGTTCCATGCCCAGACGTAATCGACGTGTTCTGCCAGTGGTCTGACAGGTCGCTTGCTTTTAAAGTTAGCTGCATATTCTCCAGATAAATCATATGACTTCTAATCAAGGAAAATTAATTGGGATTAGTGTCAGTCAGATAAACAAACAAAGTTAACCTCATCACGGTAGCTGCCGCTAAATATGTTATTGCGCAATATCTACCAGTATTGTTCTATAAAATAGATATTACATTACCCTTTTACACAAAATAGGGAGAATTATATGTAAGAACATATCTTTGTTTATCTACTCGCATCCTCCGTTTCCAGCGTCAAAGTAACGTTGAATTATCCACGCATTTACATGCGCCTTTCTAGAAGCTTCTTGCACGACACTCTCACATCTGCTTTCACCACCATCCCTGGCACCACCGCATTTCAGCCACTCGCCACTACCTGCAAAATCTACTGACCGCGGATCTGCTTTAAATGTTGACCCTCTCAATTTAAACATATGCCCTCAAGTCCATCCCAGCAAGGACAGGTTTCTGACAATTTACCTCATCTATGCCTCCCACAATTGTGTTTACTTATATCACGTCTCTCTTCGTCCTTCAACATTCCAGAGAAAGCGATCAAAGTTTGTCCATCTTCTCCTTGTCCAATCGAGGCAGAATTCCAGTAGAAACTCCAGTAAAACACCTCTGCATCCACTCGAAGGCCTCCGCGTCATTGCTGTAAGGGGCGCCCAGAACTGCACACAACCCTCCAAATGAGGCCTAACCAAACTGTTGGATAACTGCATCGTGACATCTGTAATCAAAGCCCGCCCAACGTAGGCAAGCATTCCATACGCCTCCTGAACCACGCTTTCTGCTTGTGATGCCACTTTCAGGGAGCTGCGCATCTGGACACGAACATCTTTCTTCATATCAGTGTTGTTAAGAGTCCTGCCGTCAACCGTATAGTTTTGCCTTACATTGACCTCGCAAAAGGCAACACTTCCTAACTACCGACATTGAAATCCATCTGCCACTTCCAAGCATATGTCTGCAGCTGACCGACATCCCACTGTGTAGTTTTACAACTTTCCTCGCATCTCGCAACTTCAGCAATATCTACTTTGTCTGCAGACATAAGAAAAACGTATCTATGTCTATATCTATCTCAATACCTGCAGATGAAAGAGATACGTATTGGCCAGTACGACCATGCCCCATCAGCTTCAATGATGCCGATATTTGAATGTTTGAGGACTTCAATTTGCTTAGCGTTAAATACAGTATGATCTGTGTGGTCGAAACACAATGATGGGACAGCTAAGAAGACACACTGAAGTCTACATCCTTCAGAGATTGAAAACAATCGGTATGTCTCTGGTAACTCTTCCAAACTTCTGCAGATGCACCAAAATAAGCAATCTGCTCCTTCGCCTCCTTCAAAAACCTTGGAAAGAACCCATTAGGTCCAGCCACCCACGTCAACCTGACATACGCTTATTTTTTCCTTGTCAGGTTTACAATATGCTTGGTCATCCACGATTGCTTTTCAACCTATGCGATTACTAAGGAGATGGTGCTTGGAAAACAGAAAAGGCTGAGGCTCGTTAAGTCACCTGGACCGGATGGACTGCACCCCATGGTTCTGAAGTAGGTGGCCTCATGGATCGTGGAGGCATTATTTGTGCTATTTCAAGAATCACTTGAGTTAGTAGTGATTCCCCAAGATTGGTGAATTGCGGATATCACCCCGCTGTACATAAAGGGAGCAAAGCAGAAGAGCAGAAACTAGAGCCACGTTAATGTCATCGGTGGTTGCTAAGATTTTAGAGTCAATTATAAAGGATGAGGTTACCCAGCAGTTGGGCGTTCACGATCTTCTTCTTCTGGGTATGGCTGAAACAGCCTAAAGTTGTAAGAAACTTGCTCTGTTTGATCTTCTGTTTGTGCACGGCAGGTTGATTGTATTTGTTGAAACAAGGTGGACCACGTGAAGGTTGCAATCTCCCACCCCGGAGCGCACAATAAATGAGGCCGATGTCAGCTTGATTTTGTGAAGGAATGATCATGTCTGACTAATCTGGTGTTCCTTCAGAAAATTAAAAGCAGGAAAGACAGAGGGGAGGCGGTAGATGTTGTTTTCCTAGATTTTCAGGTGCGGTTTGATGAGGTGCCGCACGTCAGGCAGCTTGGGAATATATGAGTGTCCATGTTATGGGAATATATTAGTGTCCATGTTATGGGAAGATGCCAGCATGGATAGCGGGTTGACTGTGTGACAAAGAGTTGCAATAAGATACGCGTTTTCAGGTGGGCTGACAGCGACTATTGAAGTTCCGCAAGGGTCGGTGCAGGGGGCGCTTCTCTTCACTTTGTATATTAATGATTTGGGTAAGGGGATTGAAGGCTTCGACGCCAAGTTAGCAAATGATGCTCATATAGGTGGAGGGTCAGTCAGTGGAGAAGAAGCAAGGATTCTGCAGATGGACTTGGCAGGTTAGGAGAATGGACAGAGAAGTGGCAGATGAAATCCAGTACAGCAAAGTGCGGAGTCATGCATTTCGGTAATAATAATAAAGCCGTTGATTATTTTGTAAATGGGGACATAATCCAGAAATCGGAGGTGCAAAGGGATTTGGGAGTGCTGGTGCAGGATTCCCAAACAGTTAATTTACAGGTGGAATCGGTAGTTAGGATGGCAATTTCAATGCTGGCATTTATATCAGGCGGACTGGAAAACAAATACAGAGATGTAATGCTGAGGCTCGATAAGGCGATGGTCAGGCAGCATTTGGGGTCCTGTGAGCTGGTTTCTGCTACATGTCTGAGGAAGTTTGCGCTGGCTCTGGAGCGGGCCCAGATAAGGTATACCAAAATGATTCCAGCAATATGTGTGTTAGCACACGATGAGCGTTTGACAACACTGGGTCACCACTCGTTGGAGTTTAGAAAGTTGAGGGGGGGGGGGCGTCATTGAAACGTACAGAATAATGAAAGGCACAGAAAGGTTGTTTCCACTGCTACGAGAGTTTAGGACCAGAAGTCATCGCCTTAGAATTAAAGGGCTCTCTTTTAGAAAGAAGATGAGGAGGAGCTTCTTTAGTCAGAAGGCAGTTAATCTGTGGAATTCAGTGCCATGAGGGGCTGTGGAGGCCAAGTCAGTGGATATTTTCAAGGCAGAGATAGACATTTTTTTGATTAGAATGGGTGTCAAGGGTTCTAGACAGAAGGCAGAAAATTGGATTAGGCGGCAGCCACGATTGAATGGGAGAGTAGATTAGATGGGCTGAATGGCCAAATTCTACATCTATAACTTGTGAACTTGTAAATGCAACACCTCCCAATTCCTGGGATTGAAATCCATCTGCCATTTTCCAGCATATTTCTGCAGCTGACCAACATCCCACTGTGTTGTTTTGACAGCCTTCCTCCCTTCTCGAAATGTCAGCAATTATTGCTTTGTTTGCAAACTTGAAACCAACCTGTCTCCGTCGATGTCTACCTCAATAAAAGCAGATTAAACAAAGATATTGATATCATGTCCCACCAGCTTCAATGATGTGGAGGTTCGAATGTTTGAGAGCTTCAAGCTGCTTGGCGTTAATATTCTGATAGTTCTGTGTGGACGACACACAATGAATCCACGACTAAGAAGACACACTGAAGTCTCTACGTCCTTCGGAGACCGAGAAAATTCGATATATCTCTAGTGACACTTCGAAGCTTCTGCAGATGCACCAAAACAAGCCATCTGCACTCAGGTCTCCTTCAGTAACCTTGTATATACCCCATTAGGTCCTGCCACTCACTTCAAGCTGACATCTGCTTCGTTTTTCCTGGTCAATTTTACAATTTTACAAAGGGAATCCATGATTCCCTTTCCACGCCATGCGATTACTGAATGTCGCCTTGACATGTTGGACTGATTGATTTAATTTGACTTAATTTATTGCCATTGTCTTCAATGAAGAGACAACTACATTATTTTCCCTTACAGTCATACAACAACAATAAAAATAATTTAAAAAAAAACACAAAACACAGAACACAGTAGTCCACAACACAAACATCCCCACAGCAGCACCAATGTTCCCCACCGTGAGGGAATGAACCAAAGTCCAGTCAACCTCCTCGCCGATGTTCCCAATGTTGACCCGTGGTCGGGGCCTCCGGAGCAACCCGTAGTCGCCGCGACGGGAGGCCCGATGTTCAGGCCCTCTCGTCGGGAAACTCTCGTCGGCCACCTTCCCCTGGAGTCCGCGGGCCGCGCTGGGCGGAGATTCGCGCTGGCCAACCCCGCAAAGGGTCCCAGGACCCCGCGATGTTAAAGTCAGCGCCGCCCACGTTGGTAACTCCGCAGGGAGTTCCAAGTGGCGATCCCAGGAAGGCCTCGCCCACTCCGCGATGTTTCCAGCGCCTCGCCGCCGCTGCTGAAGCTCTGTTCCGGTACCGGCAGGAACGGCCGCGCCGATCCAGCTGGTAGGCCGCGAGGGTGGGGGCGAGGACGCGACTCGGATAACAGCCGCATTTTCGCCAGGAAGCGACTGAAGGACGGTTTCCTCCTTACACTACCCCCTTCCCCCAACATAAAATACCGAAAAAATACTAAAAAACGAAAGAAACTCTAAACATAACAAAATAAAAAAAGACAGCCAGACTGTGGGCGGAGGCAGCTAGCAACAGCGCCACCGGATGTCCACCGACTGCACCCCCGTGTTCCGAAGTAGATGGCCTCAGGGATTGTGGGGGCATGATTTGACATATTTCAAGAATCCATTGTGTTAGGAGTGGTTCCTGAAGATTGGTAAATTTCGAATATCACCCCGCTGTACATAAAGGAAGCAAATCATAGGAACGGAAATTGTAGCCCGGTTAGCCTGACGTCGGTTGTTACTCAGATTTTAGAGTCAATTATAGAGGATGAGGTTGGCCGTTAACGATAAAATAGGCCGACGTCAGCCTGGTTTTGTGAAGGGAAGATCTTGCCTGGGAATAGTGGACTCCATCCCCTTTTCCCAATTCCTCCGTCTACGCCACATCTGCTCCCAGGATGAGGTGTTCCAGGGCACCTCACTCCAGGGCATCGGAAATTACCTTATTCTTCAGGGAACGGGGGTTCCCCTCCCCTACTATAGATGAGGCTCGCACCAGGGTCTCTTCCATACCCCATAACACTGCTCTCTCTCCCTATCCCCACACTTGCAGCAACGGCAGAGTCTCCCTAGACCTCACCTTTCACCCCACCAGCCGTCACATACAACTTCTAGTCCTCCGTCAGTTTCGCCACCTCCAACATGACCCCACCACTCGCCACATCCAGAGTGAGCACCACCGGAAATTGGGGGAACAGCACCTCATATTCCGGTTGGGGAGTCTGCATCCTGGGGGCATGAACATTGAATCCTCACAATTCTGTTAGCCCTTGTAGTCTCCTCCCCTTCCCTGCTCTCCCTCAGCCCTCGGGCTCCTCCTCCTCCTTTTCCCTTTCTTCTCCCGCCCCCTCCCCCCCCCCCCCCCCCCCACCCCTCATCAGTCTAAAGAAGGGTTTCGTCCCGAAACGTTGCCTGTTTCCTTTGCTCCATAGATGCTGCTGCACCCGCTGAGTTTCTCCAGCATTTTTGTGTACCTGGGATTTTCCAGCATCTGCAGTTCCTTCTTAAACATCTTGCCTGAGACATCTGCTGGCGCTTTTGAGGTAGTTCATAGCAGGACAGACAGAGGGGAGACAGAGGGACAGGGGTAGATGTTGTTTACCTAGAATATCAGAAGACGGTCGATAAGGTTCCACACGTCAGGCTGGTAGGGAAGATGAGAGACCATAGTATTAAAGGGAAGATACCAGCAATGTTAGCGGGTTGGCTGGGTGGCGGAAGGCAAACTATTGGAATAAAAGGCGCTTTTTCATGTGGGCTGACAGTGACTAGTGAAGTTGCACAAGTGTCGCTGCTGGGGCCGCTTCTCTTCACGTTGTATATTAATTATTTGAATATGGGGATTGAAGGCTTTGTGGAAAGTTTGCAGATGATGCTAAAATAGGTGGAGGGTACGGCAGTGTCGAGGAAACAAGGTCTGTAGAGAAGGACTTGGACTGGTTAAGAGTGTGGACAGAAAAGTGGCAGATGAAAGCCAGTATAGCAAAGTGCAGAGTCATGCATTTTGGTGATAAGAATTAAGGCGTCGATTATTTTGTTAATGGAGAGGGAATGCATAATTGGAGGCGGAAATGGACTTTGCAAATTAACTTTTTGGGAGTCCTGCACGAGTGCTCACAAAATATTAATTTGCAAATTGAATCGATAGTAAGGAAGGCAAATTCAAATGCTAGCATTTACATCTGGAGGACCGAAAAACAGAAACAGAGATGTCATGCTGAGGCTCTATAACGCGCTGGACAGGCCGCTTTTGGAGTACTGTGAGCACGATTGGGCCCCATATATGAGGAACGATGTGCTGGCTCTGGAATGGGTCAAGAGAATGTTTACGAAATGATTCCAGTTATGAGTGGGTTAGCATATGATGAGCGTTTGACAGCACTGGGCACTGCTCCCTGGAGTTAAGAAAGTTGTGGGGGACAACATTGAAACTTTCAGAATAATGGAAGGCATAGATAGAGTGGATATGGAAAGGATGTTTCCATTGGTGGAGTTTAGGACCAGAGGTCACAGCCTCAGCATTAGACAGGATTTGAGGAACAACTTCTTCAGGCAGAGGATAGTTTATCTGTGGAACAGATTGCTACAGAGGGCTTTGGAGGCCAAGTTAGTGGACATTTTAAACGCAGAGACAGACAAGTTCTTGATTGGAATGGCTGCCAAGGGTTATGGGAAGAAGGGAGGGAAATGGGATTAGGTGGCAGAGGGCATACATGATTGAATGGTGGCGTAGCCTCGATGGGTCGAATGATCTAATTCTACTCCAATAATTTATGAATTGTGCACGTGTCAATGGGATGCCTGAAATTGCTTCGCAGCCATCGGGCAATCAAAATCAGGACGAATGCTCGGCAGGCACCATCTCGTGTCAGCGTCAATCACAAACCTATTGCGTACCTCCATTTTCAGGGTTACCATGGTTGAGAATCCAGTCTCACAACGATAGGTTGAGGACGACTGGAACAATAGTGTCAGGGCCCTCTTCGAAAGAGCAGGACAGTCCTTCACTTCCAGTCAAAACGTGGTGAGCTCTTGTTCCCTGACGTCACTCTTGAGCTGCGCATCTACACGAATTCGGAAAAATTAAACCTTCGTAGTCACGCCAGTATCACTGATGCCACCGTCTTCAACGGAAAAGGGTCGCATGATCCACTGATCAAGAGAGCGGTTGTCCAGTCCGGGGAAGTAACGTGTGATGTCTTCACTAATTGCCAGAAGGCACATTGAAATCTCCTCGTGGAAGTGCCATTCAACATCTGGCGTAGCATCCAGGAGAGTCGTCATCTCAGGGAAGATAGTCGAGTCACCGTCCTGGATCTTATCTGATAAAGCTGAATCTTGCTCCTGAATGCTGCCACGTTGTCACGAGCCGCGTGTAGCATTGGGATGTTTCATTGAAGTGGCTGTTTCAAGGAATTCACCTCGGCGAAGAAGTCAGCCAAGTAAGCAACTTTCATCACGAACAGTTCATCCTGCACCTTTTCATGAAGCTGATTCTCCTTCTCAGTACACCTTCTCTCCAAGAACAACGCTATCTCCTCTCAACGGTGAATCACACGATTGGGAACTTTACCATGAGAAAGCCAGCGCATCTCTGTGTGGAATATCAGAACCGTGAAATCGGCGCCCATTTCTTCACACATCACTTTGAAGATTCTTGAGTGTTTTGCGCTCTCTCTGATGTGGTTCACAATCTTCACCACACAGGTTTTGAAGCCATATCTGCAACCGACCATTGAAGGTGCCCCATCTGTACACACCCCGACAAGGAGTTGCCAGCCAAGCTCCTGTTTGATGAGGAAGGCTTCCAGCATTCTGAACACGCCTCCTCTCCGATTGGTAGTGGCCAATGGCTCCGAGAACATGTACTCCTCCTTCATGGCTTCTCCATCGAGGTAACGAACGTAGACTAGCAGTTGGGAACATGAGGCGACATATGTTGGCTCGTCCAGTTCCAGTGAATACTTCACAGCGCTCACTACTTACAGCAGAATATCATTACTCATATCCGAGATTCGACTTTTGACTGCGTCATTCGAAAGGGAAATCTGCCTGAACTTGTTTGACTGCTGTTCCCCCAGCACCAACCTTGCTGCTTCAAGAAGGCATGGCTGGAGAAGCTTTTCATTGATACTGTAAGGTTTCTTAGTTTGTCCGATTCGACAAGCAATTCGGTATGAATCCTCCTGCACCCCCTCTCATAGGCCCTGTGAATACGTACGCGGATACGCGAACAGAATTCTGTGTGTGTTATGTACATTTGCTAGGTTCCTAAAAATGGGCTCAACAAATTGATGTTATTTACTACCCCTTCACGACCCCCCCGAAAACCCCCCAAACAACCCCCATGGAGTCATGACCCCAAGTTAAGACCACTGTTCCACGTGTTGTAATGCCTTGAAATTGTCAACGGAGTAAAATATAGATGGGGAAATCCTTTGGCACGGATGTGTCCAAATGGCTCTACTCTGTGCTGCTCAATGCTATGACTCAATGTCTCTCTAATTGTACCCCCCCCCCCCCCTCCCATTCAAACTATATCTGGCATGGCTCTAATTCGGCCGACGGGTTTGGGCGTCCCCTCACACACATCTCCATATAACTCGCAGATGTTTCCACTCACTTGCACGGTACTGTGCTGATAATGTACAAAGAGCAATTTACTTATCAACTTACTTATCCTTTGGATTTGGCACGGGGTGGACCTGGGGGCTGCAACCGAGGTGAGTCGATGACTCCGGCAAAGGCAAGGATTGACTGAGTCAATGGTTGCCGACCGTCTATGGAATGAATGTACGTAAGGGTCGTCGGTGGCGTCGGTAGGCAAAGACATGGGAGCGGCGAATGAAACTGCGTGATCACTATGGGGAATTTTCAGACATCCGTTATCCTGCAAAACCCACAAACCCTTTGGATGTGCGAGGAAAGCTGGATTCAACATGCATACTGTCAGTGGTCCCTATCAGAATCGAACCCGGGCATCTGGCACTGTGAGCAGCATATAGTATCTTTTTTTATGTAAACGAACATCTGAAGGTAATTGTGTTAAAGTACAGCAACTTACCCGTAAATTAATTCGTTTTATATCCATTAGTCACAAGATATCTATCCTGATCTATGTCGTGCAAAGTTTTGCTGTCAGCACGCAGTGCTAGTATTGTGTAATGACCGCCTTATCTGCCTGTAGATGATGCTCCTGCAGACTGCCCTTCTGATCCTATCATCTGGTGCTGTGTGGATTTCATATGATCCCGACCACTGCGGGAATTTCCCGCGGGGGCTCCAATTCCCTTGCACGTCCTAAAGACGCAATTGGTTGACAGAGTAATGGCGTGTGTAATACCGCCCTGGGGTAGCTGGACTGTTGTAGCATCAGTGAGCATTTACATGGCATTTATAGACATACATTGAATGGGCGCGAGGAGGGGGAAAGTGACGTAAGACATTACTCTGACAGACGGCAATGACTCGCTGGTACGAAAGGTATCACGGACCGTGGGAGGCAATGACATAATGAAGAAGACTACGTAATTTCGAAACGGTTTTCCAGTTCCACCGAGCCATCAACTTTATTAAATTGGAAAAGAAAACGAATGGGCTCTTAATCACATTATTTAAATTCCTCCCTAAATTTGCTTTGAGACACTCCATAAATGAACGCGTTGGTGCAAGCACTTAGAGCCCCCAACATATATCCGGACTGTTTTTCAATGGTAAATGGTTCGTTGAAATGTGATCCTAAGGTCACCATCCAAAGTAGTACGAAGCTACCGGATATGGCCAGAAGTCGAATGAGGGACTTCCTTTTGTTCTCCACCTCTTGATCTGCGCCGCTCTCGGCATTTGTGTTCCCTCGGAGACCGCTCTTCAATCTACTGGCGTGTATGACGTGACTGATTGTCAGGTCTTTGAGGAGAATAATCAGCAACATTGATGCAATTGGAGACAAAATGGTTGATATCACCCAAAGTGCTGCCCATAACGGTGACATGTAGAATTGTGGTCGTGCCACAATACCAAGCCACGTTGTTATTTATGTCTGGAGGTACGTAGGGAAAATACACTGGGATATTTTAAGTAATGCTTAAGATGCACGTCACTGCTGTCACCATTGCCGCAGTTTTCTCAGAGCAATATTTTACTCGTAAATTCTGATGACAAATACAGATAAATCGATCGAAGGTGAAAGCCACCGTTAGTCAGACAGAGCAATCGATGACAATACATTTACAAAATGCAGCTTACACATGGGAGTTAAGTGGAGGAAGGTAATAGCAAGATGGGTAATAGCTAGATGGAGAGCTAGATAGGGCTCTTAAAGATAGCGGAGTCAGGGGATATGCGGAGAAGGCAGGAAAGTGGTACTGATTTGGGATGATCAGCCATGATCACATTGAATGGCGGTCCTGGCTCGAAGGGCCGAATGGCCTACTCCTGCACCTATTGTCTATTGTCTATTTTCTATAATCGGAATGTAGGCAACTGACAACTGGCAGAGAATTACCTCGAAGATCAGAACCATTAAATCAGCCACCGCCATGGATACCAGATTATATAGGTATGTTACAATACCTACTTTTAGCGGCGCTGCAGTTCTGCCACTCCCCATGTGCGCGACTTTGGCGCCGTTCAGAGGGGGGAGGGTTTAAAATGCCGTTTTTCCCTGGACAGTCCAAATCGATCAATCTCAGGCGATTTCGTCGCTGAAAAGAAATCGCTCCGACATTTGTTATATGAAGCTATTTTTAAACTACGCTGGATCATTTATTAGCTAGAGTAGTTTAAAAATCATCTTCTAAATCTGTGAACGCCGACAGCGGAACGGACCTAACGTAGGTGATAAAAGAAGGTGCACAGTTTATTTTTTACATAAAAACGTGCTTCTTTGGAAGCATTTATTCAAATTTTCATCATGCGAAAAGGGGACAACAAAAATACGAACTGGCTGTATTTTTCCTGCCGACTGTGGGTTAAATTCCCCGCAAACCACAACGTTCCAATCCACCGCGCTCCAGTAAAACCCACTCGCAAGTTGATTTAAATGGCCATTCATTTACAGGAATTAAACATTACATTCCTTCCATTTGGCCTATAAATTCATGAAAATGAGATTTAAAAATCATGTTATATTATGGATTATTGTGTGAATGTTATTTGGACACTTAGGCAATTTAAAAAATGTTTATCATTTCTTAAGAAATGGATAGATGTTTGGATCGAGTAATTGAATTTTGTAATTAGCTACAATTAGGTAACTAACTAATTATAAGCTTTAATTTCAGGTCATCCAATTAAGATTGTTTCATATTTGTTTCAGAATGCTTCAATCTATAATAACTGAACATTTCATTGAGCTCTTAATTTTTAAGAAAGTTATGGGCTTTTGACTGTCCTAGATCTCAGCTTTTGAGTTAAGTCAATGGAAAGGCAATGGGGAACAAGATGCTAATTTCCAAGTATGAAAATGGCCATAACTTATTTAATACTGAAGATATGAAAGTGAATTAGGTGTCAAATTAAACTTATATTCATGCTTTAAATTGGGATAAATTGCAGACTTGATTTTTAAAATCTCAAAATGTTGTAACATTGCTAGGTTATACATCTTGAGAGACCACTCTTTCTCCGGGAGAGAAAGGTGATCGACATCAGGATAGCTGTGGAAAAGACAAAACTAAAATGACCAACGTTCATTTTTCCAGGAGAACATCACTTTCACAGTTGTTCGAATGAAAGAAAATGGAGTATTTTAATATTTGAGAAGGAACTGCAGATGCTGGAAAAATCAAGGGTGGATAAAAATGCTGGAGAAACTCAGCGGGCGATGCAGCATTAATGGAGCGAAGGAATAAGTGAGGTCTCGTGTCGAGCCCTTTCCTCAGACTGGAATATGGAGCATGCTCCTTTTACTCGTGTCGCCTACACATCTCTGAATATTGAATGAATACCCCAAAGATGCAGTTCGGAAACTAATAATGAACAGAATACCGCGGAAAATGAGATGACTGCATAAACAGACACACGGTGCATCGAAGAAAGATTTTTAATTTCTGATCGGTATGGTTGATTCAAACTAATTGTGACGTCTATTCTCTCGTCCACGGAGGAACGTGGAGAGCAAAGAATACGGGCTTATTTGCATATCACTGTCCAGCGCCATACCTTATCGTAAAACTTATGTGCAGGCAAAACGTAGCATCAACTTTAAAACAAGAAGCATTCTGTACTCAAAGCAGGTCTAATATATTGGATATAGAAGTAAATCGCGGCGAGTCCACGGTATGTGTCGTTGGCAGACGTACCTTCCCCACAACCAGTCGCAGATAATTCGGGATTGGTTTCGCGATAGATATGAATCCAAATACTGCATCCAATTCACGCCTCTGGTAAACTATATTTCATATCGCACTTGCTTTATGAGGCGTTCGATTTTTTTGGCCCTTTCCCTCAAGGCAAATGGGCAGCAGGCGCTCTGCTGCCTGACAGCCCCAGCGACCTAGGATCGATACTGGTCACTGGTGCTGTTTGCACCTTCTCCCTGTGCTGACGTAGGTTCTCCCTGGGTCATTGCTTGATGGATTGATTGATTTGTACAGCATGGTAACAGTGCCGGCACACCGAGTCGTGCCGGTCATCTATCACCCATTCACAATAGTTCAATGTTATCCTACATTCGCATCCATTCCCTGCAAACTCGAAGCAAATTGCAGAATCCAGATTCCTGACAATATAGGACGGGTTGTGAGAGGAATCTAGAGCCCCCGGATCTTTGGGATATGGAAGAAGCCACAGCTGATGTTTGAATCAACGCAATCAACGGGGAGCACGTGGAAATTCCACTCAGGAAGCGTCCCTGGGTTGAAAGAATGTGTCGACTGGACTTGTAATCGCTGGAATTTAGAAGGATGAGAGGGATTCTTATAGAAACATATAATATTCTTAAGGGATTGGGCAGGATTGATGCGGGAAAAATGTTCCCGATGTTGGGGGAGTCCAGGGATCACCGTTTAAGAATAAGGGGTAGGCTATTTAGGGGGGAAACATTTTCACCCATGAGAGTTGTGAATCTGCGGAATTCTCTGCCACAAGAGGCAGTGGAGGCCAATTCACTGGATGTTTTCAGAGAGTTCGATTTAGCTCTTCGGGCTATCAGAATCATGGGATATGGAGAAAACACAGGAACAGGGTACTGATTTTGGATGATCAGCCATGATCATATTGAATGGCAGTGCTGGCTCGAGGGGCCAAATGCCCTAAATGTTTTCTATGTTTCGATATTTCTCTGTGAAACCATGTCTCCAGTGCTGGAAGGCAGCAACACTCCGAGATCCGCTAATGTGCGCCATTGTCCTTCTATGTACGAAATAGCCTCGGCGGCGACGGGAGCCTCGGCGGCGACGGGAGCCTCGTCGGTGATGGGGCTCCGGCGGCAGCGGTGGCCTCGGCGGCAACTGGAGCCTCGGTGGCGGGATGGCCTGGCGGGCGGCCCGCGATCAGCGGTGTATGAGCGTGAGGGGGGGGGGGGGAGGTGACAATGGGGACCCGACGTGGGGGGACCGCCGTGAAAAACAATGGAGGATCCGGCGTGTGGGGACCAACGTGGGGGGCGGTGGGAGAACAAAGAGGGACCCGGTGTGGGGGAGAGGGGGACTCTAGTTTAGAATCCTCTGCCCAGGGGATAAGTCTGCGTTTATTTGTTCATCTGTTCTGGTAAATGTACTGTGCACACGGCAGCCAGCAAACACTCGCTTGTATTTTTATGTTTGTTTTCACTTTAAATGTCAAGTTTTTGTGTACCTTGTGTGTTGTGACTATCGGCAGACCAATTTCCCTCTGGAGATGCATAACGTTGCATCGTATTGTCTCGTGTACTGCTGGCTGGTAGGTTACTTATCCATATAAGTCGCTCGGGCATCGGCTCATTGCAGAAACTTTGGGGAAATTGAGAAGAGCTCGTCCAAGGAAACTCACACCGATTACAGTTGGATGCGACACAGACCAGATGGACTGAACTTGCCGCCCTTCATATCGTTAGACAGCATTCACCGTATGCGTCATCAGTCCACTTCGATTTGGCGATTAATAATGGTTGCAGTATTTTTTTCACACCGTTGATGTAGTAAGAAGCGTCCGCACCAACTCCAGATTGATATGGCACATCTGTATACACCTGTTAATTCAGTGCGCGACGGACATAACCGGTCAATATGAGGCGCAGAAGCAGGTGTGCCGTGGCAGGAGCACGTCATATTTTCCATTGAAGGAAAAGTTATAAGAAAATTATGGTTTCTTGTTTTTTATAGTACATAGCCACCGCAACATACCGCGTTCCTAATTTAGCCAATCCAATCCCACTAACGCACGAAAATATACCCGATTTTCTAACTTAGGACACGAGCCCTATATCATTGACAATCGACAGATTAATTAACGATAAATTGAAAGCTTTTTTCCGATCACAGAGCAAAGAGCACCGCTAGAACACACACAATGGAACGCACTACATCAGCACAGTCCAATCCTCTATGAGTGATCCTGGAACGTTCTGCCTATGTCCACGTTCGTTTCCTCCCGGTGATCCGGATTCCTCCCACATCCGAATGACGTGCGGGTTTGTAGATTAATCGAAACATAGACATAGAAACATAGAAATTAGGTGCAGGAGTAGGCCATTCGGCCCTTCGAGCCTGCACTGCCATTCAATATGATCATGGCTGATCATCCAACTCAGTATCCCGTACCTGCCTTCTCTCCATACCCTCTGATCCCCTTAGCACCAAGGGCCACATCTAACGCCCTCTTAAATATAGCCAATGAACTGGCCTGAGCTACCCTCTGTGGCAGAGAGTTCCAGAGACCCACCACTCTCTGTGTGAAAAACTCCTTCTCATCTCGGTCCTAAAGGATTTCCCCCTTATCCTTAAGCTGTGACCCCTTGTCCTGGACCTCCCCAACATCGGGAACAATCTTCCTGCATCAAGCCTATCCAACCCCTTAAGAATTTTGTAAGTTTCTATAAGATCCCCTCTCAATCTCCTAAATTCTAGAGAGTATAAACCGAGTCTATGCAGTCTTTGTTCATAAGACAGTCCTGACATCCCAGGAATCGGTCTGGTGAACGTTCTCTGCACTCCCTCTATGGCAATAATGTCCTTCCTCAGATTTGGAGACCAGAACTGTACGCATTACTCCAGGTGTGGCCTCACCAATACCCTATACAACTGAAGTAGAACCTCCCTGCTCCTATACTCAAATTCTTTTGCTATGAAAGCTAACATACCATTCGCTTTCTTCACTGCTTGCTGTACCTGCATGCCTACTTTCTATGACTGGTGTACCATGACACCCAGGTCGCGCTGATTCTCCCCTTTTCCTAATCGGCCTCCATTTAGATAATAGTCTGTTTTCCTATTTTTGCCACCAAAGTGGATAACCTCACATTTATCCACATTATACTGCATCTGCCAAATATTTTCCCACTCACCCAGCCTATCCAAGTCACCTTGCAGTCTCCTAGCATCCTCCTCACAGCTAACACTGCCCCCCAGCTTAGTGTCATCCGCAAACTTGGAGATATTGCCTTCAATTCCCCCATCTAGATCATTAATGTACATTGTAAATAGCTGGGGTCCCAGCACTGAGCCTTGCGGTACCCCACTAGTCACTGCCTGCCATTGTGAAAATGACCCGTTTATTCCTACTCTTTGCTTCCTGTTTGCCAGCCAGTTCTCTATCCACATCAATACTGAACCCCCAATGCCGTATGCATTAAGTTTATATACTAATCTCTTATGTGGGACCTTGTCAAAAGCCTTCTGGAAGTCCAGATACACCACATCCACTGGTTCTCCCCTATCCACGCTACTAGTTACAACCTCGAAAAATTCCACAAGATATGTCAGACATGATTTACCTTTCGTAAATCCATGCTGACTTTGTCCAATGATTTCACCACTTTCCAAATGTGCTGCTATCCCATCTTTAATAACTGACTCTAGCAGTTTCCCCACTACCGATTTTAGACTAACTGGTCTGTAATTCCCCGTTTTCTCTCTCACCCTTCTTAAAAAGAGGGGTTACGTTTGCTACCCGCCAATCCTCAGGAACTACTCCAGAATCTAAAGAGTTTTGAAAGATTATCACTAATGCATCCACTATTTCCGGAGCTACTTCCTTAAGTACTCTGGGATGCAGCCTATCTGACCCTGGGGATTTATCGGCCTTTAATCCATTCAATTTACCCAACACCACTTCCCGACTAACCTGGATTTCACTAAAGTACTCCTTTAACCCGCGGTCCCCTGCTATTTCCGGCAGATTATTTATGTCTTCCTTAGTGAAGATGGAACCAAAGTAGTTATTCAATTGGTCCGCCATATCCTTGTTCCCCATGATCAACTCACCTGTTTCTGACTGCAAGGGACCTACATTTGTTTTAACTAATCTCTTTCTCTTCACATATCTATAAAAGGTTTTGCAGTCCGTTTTTAAGTTCCCTGCCAATTTTCTTTCATAATCATAATAGGTCTCTGTAAAATGTTCCATAGTGTGTAAGGAGTGAACGAGAATGTGGGATAACATTGAAATGGTGTAAAGGGGTGATCCATGATCGGTGTGGACTCGGTGGCCAACGGGTCTGTTTCCATACTGTATCTTTAAAGTATTGTGGGTACAGCACCAGGGCAGGTCCTCCAATCTACAAGGTCTACACCAAATGAAACGCCAATTTAAACAAAGCTCATGTTTACATATGTCTATGTCGTCCGACCTTTGCTTGTCCATCTGCCTGTTTAAACGATGCTGGATCTATTGGCAAATTGATTCGATTGTGTAGTTTACACTTTCGGTGACAATAATTGAATCAGCAACTCAAGCAATAAGTCGTAACACAGACATTTTTAACAATAAAGGCTAGACGGTGAAACATAGGTACAGAATAATAAAGCGTTTACCATGAACACCTATGATGACAAGGATAGGGTAGAAGATGTTCTCTACCTGGTTGAGTACCCGCAGTTCCATGCCCAGAGATAATCAACGTTTCCTGCCAGTGGTCGGACAGGCTTTGAAAGTTTTTAAAGTTAGCTGCATTTTCTCCAGAGAAAACCTATGAATACTAATCAAGGCAAATTCATTGGGATTAGTGTCAGTCACTTAAACAAACAAATTTCGCCTCCTCATGTTAGTGGCTGCTAAGTATGTTATGGTGTAATAACTGCCAGCAATGTCGGTTGTTCTATAAAATAGATATCACGTTATTTTATTGCAGAAAATAGAGACAATTGTGTCCGAACATATATTTGTTAGTATTTTCGTATACTCTGCTTCCTGCAGCAAGCTAATGTTGAATTATCCACGCATATCCATGTGCCAATGTAAACGACTCCTGCACCGCATTCTCACATCTGTTTCCACCACCATTCCTGGCAGCCCGTTCTATTTCCTGCAAATAAAAATAACTTGCCTGTGTACCTCCTTTGAACGTTGACACTCTCACCTTGAACATATGCCCTCTAGTCCATCCCGGCATTAAAACGTCTCTGACTGTCTATCTCATCTTTGCCTCTCATAATATTATATATTTATATAAGGTCTCACTTCAACCTTCGTCATAATGGAAAAAACGATCCAGGTTTGTCCATGTTCTCCTTGCAACTTATACAGTTCAATTGAAAATTTCGCACCCACTACAAAGCCTCCGCCTCATTGCTATTAGCGGCGGCTTGAACTGCTCACAACTTTCCAAGTGAGCCCGAACGAAAGTGAGCGAGAACTGCATCATAACCTCGTGACCGTCGCAATCAAAGCCCGCCCAATGAAGGCAGGGGTTCAATACGCCTCTTTCACCATTCTTTCTGCCTGTGGTGCCACCTTTGGGAAGCTATGGATCTGGACCCTAATATCGTTCTGCACCTTCATGTTGTTACGAGTCCTGTTGTCAACCTTACAGCTTCGTCTTACATTGAACTCCCCAAATACAACACCTCCCAGTTACTGGGATTTAAACCATCTGCCATTTTCCCGCCTATTTCTACAGCTGACCTACATCCACTGTGTAGTTTGACATCCTTTCCCCCTTTCCAGCAATATTTGCTTTATCTGCAAACTTACAACCGATGTCTATCTCTATGCCAGCAGGAAGAAAAAGATAGATATTGACTTAAGTAGGAAAATGCCCAATCAGCTTCAATAATACAGAATCATTCCCCTCTTCTATTGTAGATGGGGCTCTCACTTGGGTCTCCCCGATATCCCGCAGCCCCGCTCTTAGTCCCCCTCCCCCCACTCGTAACAATGACAGAGCCCCCTTGTCCTCACTTTCCACCCCATCAGCCGTCGCATACAGCATATAATCCTCCAACATTTTCGACACCTCCAAAGGGATCCCACTACTGGCCACGTCTTCCCATCTAGCTTTTCGCAGAGACCGTTCCCCCCGTAACTCCTTGGTCAACTCGTCCCTTCTCACCCAAACCACCCCCTCCCCTGGTAATTCCCCTGCAACCGAAGGAGATGCAACAGCTGTCCCTTAACCTTCCCTCTCGACTCCATCCAAGGACCCAAACAGTCTTTCCAGGTGATGCAGAGGTTCACCTGCACCTCCTCCAACCTTTCGTTTTGCTGAACTCTTCCACTCAGTCCGTCTTACCCAAGCTGATCTCCTGATGACCCAGCACACCAACACCCCCTCCCATTCCCAATCTGACCTTTCTGTTCTGGGACTCCTCCATTGTCAAAGTTACGCCCGGCCAAATTGGAGGAACAGCGCTTCATATTTCGCCTGGGAAGTTTACATCCAACTGTATGAACATTTTCTCAAACTTCAGGTAGCCCTTGCTTTCTCATTCCATCCCCTCCTCTTCCCAGTTCTCCCACTAGTCTTACTGTCTCCGCCTACATTCTTTATTTGTCCAGCCGCCTCCTCTGACATCAGTCTGAAGGGTTTCGACCCGAAATGTCGACAATTCCTTCTCTTCATAGATGCTGCCACGCCTGCTGAGTTACTCCGGCATTTTGTGTCTACTGCGGTAGTGACCTCCATATATAGTTGTGCAATACAGAGGCCAGTATTGTGCTTTGCAATCTGGAAATATTCACGCCTGTAAGTCAATGCACGAGTGTAGAATTAGACCGGTACCCACCTGTGAATGTTTGAGGTGCGCTTACACATTCTGTCAGTTGGCGGTGATTAGATTAATGGACAGCTATTTCCAACTTTCTGAGCCTGCAATACCGTGAATGAGCGAAACTGTCCGACTAAACTAAACATTAAGCAGTTTCCAAAAATGCTTCAATCAAGAAATTGAAATTGTTTCATCGGCACTCGGGATGGTGGGAGGGATTGGCCTCGTGAATTTGGAGGCAAAGTAGACGTTATTGTTACAAAGTAGACGTTATAACAAAGAGAAGCAGGAGAAAGCACTGATTGGCTCTAGCCCAAGTGGGAGGAGAGTTCTCAGTGAGTCAGAGGGGGAAAGCAGTTCCTCAAAACTGAGGAATTTGGTTTGTAAATTAGGCAATTGAACAGTCAATATAAGCAAGGCAGCTCTTGGGGAGCGGCAGTGAGGGAAGTGCCCTGTGAGTAGTGTGAGTCTTTGGCTCGAGAGTCTTCGGCGAGGAGGCTGCGCAAAATACTGGATAGGGCGAGACCGAGGCAAAAGAAGATGTCAAGCAAGCTGATGCAGTGTGATGCTTGCAGTATGTGGGAGGTCAAGGACACTGCTGGTGCCTCTGGATGCTACAAATGTGAGAAGTGCATCCAGGTACAGCTCCTGAAGGACCGTGTTGGGGAACTGGAGAAACAAGTGGATGACCTCAGGTTCATTCGAGAAACTGAGTCGTTTCTCGACAAGTCCTTCAGTGAGATTGTTACACCCAAGGCACTAGAAGAGAGAAGGTGGGTGACGGTGAGAAAGGGAGGAAAACATGGGATGCAAAGGTCCCCGGGTGTTGTACCTCTTGTGAACAGGTTCACCCACGTGGAAGCTGCCGGGACAGAAGACGGTATCCCACTGAGCGGCGGACTGGCTTGCCAAACAAAAAGGGCTGATGAGCCAAACCCACAGAGGCCAAAGTCGGGCAACGCCATTGTAGTTGGAGACTCCATTGTGAGAGGTACGGACAGGGGTTTTTGCGGCAACAGACGGGATTCCAGGATGGTGTGCTGCCTTCCTGGTGCCAGGATCCAGGATGTTACGGACAGAGTGCAGACAATCCTCAAGGGCGAAGGTGACCAGCCGGAAGTGGTCGTGCATGTTGGCACAAATGATGTTGGAAAGAAGGAGATGAATTTTTTGCAGCGGGACTTCAGAGAGCTCGGAAAAATGCTGAAAAGCAGGACTTCCAGGGTTGTTATCTCCGGTTTGCTTCCAGTTCCTCGTGCTGGCGAGAGCAGGAACAGGGAGATATGGGACCTGAATGTGTGGCTGAGGAACTGGTGCAGGGGGCAGGGATTTAGATTCTTAGATCACTGGGATTTTTTTTATAGTAAGGGGGAACTGTACAAAAGGGACGGATTGCATCTTAACAGGTGGGGGACCAGCATTCTGGCCGGCAGGTTTGCCACTGCTACACGGATGGTTTTAAACTGAATAAGGGGGGTGGGGTATCAAATGGGATAGTCGAGGACGGAGTTAGAGGGAAAGAGAGTAAAGCGATGGTTAATGACCCCAGAATTAACGGGGAAGAAAGCTCACAAAGGGATAGGAGAGTATGGCCAAGTGTAATAGGGATCGATGTGAAAGGGGCCACTTGTCAACGTAATTGTATAAGGAGTAAGAGTGTTGTAAAAACAAGCCTGAAGGCTTTGTGTCTCAATGCGAGGAGCATTCGTAATAAGGTGGATGAGTTGAAGGTGCAGATAGCGATTAATGACTATGCTATAGTTGGAATCACGGAGACTTGGCTCCAGGATGACCAAGGCTGGGAGCTGAACATCCAGGGATATTCAATATTCAGGAGGGATAGACGAAAAGGAAAAGGAGGTGGGGTAGCGTTGCTGGTGAGAGAGGAGATTAATGCAATAGAAAGGAAGGACATTAGCGTGGAGGATGTGGAATCGATATGGGTAGAGCTGCGAAACTCTAAGGGGCAGAAAACGCTAGTGGGAACTGTGTACAGGCCACCTAACAGTAGTATTGGAGTTGGGGATGGCATCAAACAGGAAATTAGAAATGCGTGCAACAAGGGTAACACGGTTATAATGGGTGACTTCAATCTGCATGTAGATTGGGTGAATCAAATTGGCAGGGGTGCTGAGGAAGAGGATTTCCTGGAATGTATGCGGGATAGTTTTCTCAACCAACATGTGGAGGAACCAACGAGAGAGCAGGCTATTCTAGACTGGGTATTGAGTAATGAGGAAGGGTTAGTTAGCAGTCTTGTTGTGCGTGGCCCCTTGGGCAAGAGTGACCATAATATGGTTGAGTTCTTCATTAGGATGGAGAGTGACAAAATTAAGTCAGAAACAAGGGTTCTGAACTTGAACAAAGGTAACTTTGAAGGTATGAGATGTGAATTGGCCAAGATAGACTGGCAGGTGATTCTTAAAGGGTTGACAGTGGATGTGCAATGGAAGGTATTTAAAGACTGCATGGATGAAGTACAAAAGTTGTTCATACCAGTTTGGCAAAAGAATAAATCGGGGAAGGTGGTGCATCCATGGATAACAAGGGAAATCAGGGATAGTATAAAAACAAAAGATGAGGCATACAAATTTGCCAGAAAAAGCAGCCTACCGGAGGACTGGGAGAAATTCAGAATCCAGCAGAGGAGGACAAAGGGCTTAATTAGGAAAGGGAAAATAGATTATGAAAGGAAACTGGCAGGGAACATAAAAACTGACTGCAAAAGTTTTTATAGATATGTAAAGAGAAAGAGACTAGTTAAAACAAATGTTGGTCCCTTGCAGTCAGAAACAGGTGAATTGATCATGGGGAACAAGGACATGGCAGACCAATTGAATAACTACTTTGGTTCTGTCTTCACTAAGGAAGACATAAATAATCTGCCGGAAATAGCAGTGGAACGGGGGTCAAATAAGATGGAGGAACTGAGTGAAATCCAGGTTAGCCGGGAGGTGGTGTTGGGTAAATTGAACGGATTGAAGGCCGATAAATCCCCAGGGCCAGATAGTCTGCATCCCAGAGTACTCAAGGAGGTAGCCACAGAAATAGTGGATGCATTAGTGATAATTTTTCAAAATTCCTTAGATTCTGGAGTAGTTCCTGAGGATTGGAGGGTAGCTAATGTAACCCCACTTTTTAAAAAAGGAGGGAGAGAGAAAGCGGGGAATTACAGACCAGTTAGTCTAACATCGGTAGTGGGGAAACTGCTAGGGTCAGTTATTAAAGATGGGATAGCAGCACATTTGGAAAGTGGTGAAATCATTGGACAAAGTCAGCATGGATTTACGAAAGGTAAATCATGTCTGACAAATCTGATAGAATTTTTTGAGGATGTAACTAGTAGAGTGGATAAGGGAGAACCAGTGGATGTGTTATATCTAGACTTTCAGAAGGCTTTCGACAAGGTCCCGCATAAGAGATTAGCATACAAACTTAAAGCACACGGTATTGGGGGTTCAGTATTGATGTGGATAGAGAACTGGCTAGCAGACAGGAGGCAAAGGGTAGGAGTAAACGGGTCCTTTTCAGAATGGCAGGCAGTGACTAGTGGGGTGCCGCAAGGCTCAGTGCTGGGACCCCAGCTATTTACAATATATATTAATGATTTGGACGAGGGAATTCAATGCAACATCTCCAAATTTGCAGATGATACCAAGCTGGGGGGTATAGTTAGGTGTGAGGAGGATGCTTGGAGGCTGCAGGGTGATTTGGATAGGCTGAGTGAATGGGCAGATGCATGGCAGATGCAGTACAATGTGGATAAATGTGAGGTTATCCACTTTGGTGGCAAAAACATGAGGGTAGACTATTATCTGAATGGTGGCAGATTAGGTAAGGGGGAGATGCAACGAGACCTGGGTGTCATGGTACACCAGTCATTGAAAGTAGGCATGCAGGTGCAGCAGGCAGTGAAGAAAGCAAATGGTATGTTAGCATTCATAGCGAAAGGATTTGAGTATAGGAGCAGGGAGGTTCTACTGCAGTTGTACAGGGTTTTGGTGAGGCCACACCTGGAGTACTGCGTACAGTTTTGGTCTCCAAATCTGAGGAAAGACATCCTTGCCATAGAGGGGGTACAGAGAAGATTCACCAGACTGATTCCTGGGATGTCAGGACTTTCATATGAGGAAAGATTGGATAGACTCGGTTTGTACTCGATGGAATTTAGAAGATTGAGGGGGGATCTTATAGAAACGTACAAAATTCTTAAGGGGTTGGACAAGCTAGATGCAGGAAGATTGTTCCCGATGTTGGGGGAGTCCAGAACAAGGGGTCACAGTCTAAGGATAAGGGGGAATTCCTTTAGGACCGAAATGAGGAAAACATTCTTTACACAGAGAGTGGTGAGTCTCTGGAATTCTCTGCCACAGAAGGTAGTTGAGGCCAGTTCATTGGCTATATTTAAGAGGGCGTTAGATGTGGCACTTGTGGCTAAAGGGATCAGGGGGTATGGAGAGAAGGCAGGTACGGGATACTGAGTTGGATGATCAGCCATGATCACATTGAATGGCGGTGCAGGCTCGAAGGGCCGAATGGCCTACTCCTGCACCTATTTTCTATGTTTCTATGTTTCTATGTTTCTATGTTTATGGAAATTAAATGAACAAATACAGCATTTATGCAGGGGGCAGATGTGGCGGTGAATGATGGAGGATAGGGTAAATGTACACCTGGAACAATGATTTTTCGACGTACCCGACCAAAATGCATGCACATCCAGTGTTCATTCGGGCCCACGTGGCTGTACCTTTAACTTGGTGAAAGTGACAGCAGTCATCTTTAGACTGCTCTCACAAGTTGTTCCGGACGAGGAGATATTGCGTCGCAGAGAAGTGTTAGGAAAGGGGCATTGAATGTGTCTATTCGATGAAGAAAGGACGTGCCTGGAAACTCAGAGCAGGAGAGAGATGTGATGGAATTGAATGACCATGGTGAGAATGATGCACTGGGGCCTCGATAGCTAATGTTAATAAAGAGATGAAGGGCGAGTAAGCTGCAGTTAATGGAGGTGTGAGGTGGCTCAAGACGAGGGATTAAATGGAGTCGATGTACGTGGAGATGGGTGCAACGGGGCAGCAGCAGGCAGTGACAATGGGCTACCAATGTTGTCTGCTTTGTGGATTTTGGGGAGGACGTAGAAGCGGAGAGCGTGGGGCCGGGAAACGATGAGGATGGTGGTTGTGGAGGTGAGATCGCCGCAGGCACTGCGATCAGAAACTGCCTGGGACGTGATGGCCTAGTGTGCGTCAGTGCGATTATGGCAATGTGTAAGTATGAGGAGGTGTGCGAGAGCTGATCTGTTACCTCAACTGGGTGCAGGTCGGCCGGTTTGATTACAATGGCACCTCCCTTGTTGGTGGGTTTACTAACAATGTCTGGGTTTTTACTGAGAGAGGGGAGTGCTCTGCGTTCAGAAGGGGTGAGATCGGTAAGTGGGGTAGAAAATTCAGTTAATGTCGCGCCGGCAGTTGGAAATAAAAAGGTCCAGAAAAGGCACACAGGTCTTTACTGTATCGACCCAAAACGTATTAAAAAGGCACTTAATGCTGAGTAACTCCGGGAATCAGGCATCATTCCTGGAGATCATGGTCTGGTGATGTTTCGGGTTGGAAACCTTATTTATCCTGAAGAAGGGTTCCGATCCAAAAGGTCGCCGATCCATGTTCCCCAGAGACGATTTACTCCGCGTTTCATCTGTCTTTGGCATAAACCAACACATGAAGATCCTTGTTATTACGTCACCCATCCCTGCTCCTCAGCGATGTTGCCTAACTTGCTGATTTACTTCACCACATGTGTCCTTTTTCGAAAATCAATATCCGCTCGTCTAAAGAAGGTCTCGATCCGAAACGTCACCCATTCCTTCTCTTCGGAAATGCTGCCTGTCCCGCCGAGTTACTGCAGCATATTGTGTCTATCTATGGATGATAATGTATCTGCAGACTCCTTCTCACTCTGATGCTGTGTGGTTTTCCCATGTATCTTTTCACACAGAGTCTGTGGAATTCTCTGCCACAGAAGGTAATGGGGCCAGTTAATTGGCTATATTGAAGAGGGTTAGATGTGGCCCTTGTAGCTAAAGGGATCAGGGGGTGTGGAAAGAAGGCAGGTACACGCTACTGAATTGGATGAGAAGCCATGATCATATTGAACGGCAGTGCAGACTCGAAGGGCCGAATGGCCTACTCCTGCACCTATTTTATATGTCTGTTTCTATCTTCCTGCCACTGCGGGGATTTTTTCTCATGAGCACCACATCCCGTCCACGTCCCAAAGATGAAAATCGGTTGACGAAGTTAATAGCCTCCATGATTTGGTCATAAAACAGTTGGGCTGCTGGGGCGTTAGAGGGCATTTGAGTGCCATGTAAGGGGGTACTTTGAATAGGCCTGCGGACAACAAAGGGGCTGCAAGAAATAACATGACAGTCGGAATTGACTCAATGGTGCGAATGGTATCTCGGAACGTGAGATGCAATAACATAGAACACGAGGTAATTTCGAAAATAATTTTCAGTTTCACCGTGACATTAAAAACACTTTATTAAATTGGAAATAAAGACGAATGGTTTCTTAATCACATTTTTTAATTCATCCCTGAATTTCTTCTGGGACACCCCATAAATAAACGTGTTGGTACAGGAACTCAGAGCCCTCAGCATATATCCGGACTGTTCTGCAATGGTAAATGGATCGTTGTAATCTGATCCTAAAAGGTGAACGTCCAGGAAGAATACACTCAGGTAACACACGAAGGTCACCATCCAAAGTAGTACAAAGCTACCGGATATGGCCAGCAATAGAACGATGGACTTCCTCCTGTTCTCCACCTCGATATCAGCGCCCGGCTGGGTATTTTTGGTCCCTCGCAGAATGCTCCTCACTCTATTGGCGTGTATAATGTGTCTTATTGTCATGGCGTTGAGGAGCATGATTATTAAAATTGGTGCAAATGGGGTTAGAATTGTTTCCATCACCGAAAGTGCTGCCCACAACGGTGAGGTGTAGATTTCAGATGTTGTCCAACAGTACCATGCCACGTTGTCAATCAGTTGTACAGGTACGAGGGAAATATATACTGGAATATTTTGAATAATACACAAGATACACGTCAGTGCTATCACCAAAACCGCACTTTTCTCAGTGCAATATTTTGTTCGTAAATTTAGATTGCAAATAGTGATAAACCGATCGAAGTTGAAAGTCACTGTAAGCCAGACGGAGCAATCAATAAAAGTGCAATTCAAGAAAATATGCAGCTTACACATGTGGGTTAAGTAGAGGAAGGTAATCGGAAAATAGGCAACTGTAATCTCTGAGAGAATTACCTCGAATATCAGAACCACGAGATCAGCTACGGCCATGGATACCAGATAGAGGGTGATACATTTAGAGAGACCACACTTTCTCCTGGAGAGGATAACGATTGCAAACAGGTTCGCTGTAGAAAAGACAACATTAAAATTAAAATAACTATAACTTATTGTTCTAGGAGAATATTACTTTGACAGTACTTCGTATGAAAGTGTTTTTTTTTTAAATTTATTCGGTAAGATGCTCCTTTTCCTCTTGTCGCCCACACATCCTTATGGATGAAAAGGAAATAATACAGATGGATTTTGCTGAACAATAATGAACAGAATCCTGCGGCCAATCTCATAATTGGATTAACAGAATCACGGTATACTGAAACACGTGGTTACAGGGAGGACGCGAAAACTTCACACAATTAGCACCAGAGGTCAGGATCAAACACGGTCTCCTGCGCTGTGAGGCAGCAGATTTACGATCTGGCCAGAGTGCGGCCCAGTGTCCAATTTCCTTCGACTTGTGAAAAGTTGCTCGCTGTTTAACTTTCCCAGAAGGTTGTCGGTTACGCATCGGTGTTTGTGGAATCATTGATGAATTTAGGAAGTTCACGTCAAAAGGAAAATCAGTGGGTGAATCTGATTATATTTTTAAGCAACATAGAGAGAAGAACCGTACTTGTCACCATCTCTAGCGCAGGAGCAGAATTCGCCGCATTAGATGTCAGTGTTTTTTGATTTGGCGATGAAGAATAAATACAATCTGGTTTATTTAATGCCTCTACTGGAATCAGAAAAGTCCGGACAAGCTACACATTGGTTTCGCACAACAGCTGCGATCACCTGTTAATACAGTGGGTGATAGAATGAACCCGTGTATACGAGGTGCGCCAGTAGAGGAGCCGTCTGCTTGTCACTGGGAGACAATGTCAAAATAAATTCATAATTAATTCATTTTTATCCCGCACCCTCCGTAACGTAACGGTTGGTTTTACATAATCCATTCGCACTAATCCATGAACATAGATCTGTATTTCTAACCGATACTTGCGCCCTAAATTATTGACAACCCACAGATCAAATGCTCATCATGATCGGTATGATTAAAGTCATTTCCGCTCATTGAACAGAGAACAGGTCTAGAACATTGAACATACAACGCTGAACTGAGAACACCGGCATAGACTAACCCACTGTCTGTGTGTACTTTGCTCATTTTGCCAGTGGCGAGTGAATGAGTAAGTGCGATAATATGGAATCAATGCTTCCATGCTGTGTCCACAAAATAAGCGAGTAAAGCACAGTAACACGTTCTTCGGTCCTCAATGGTTAGACCAAACCTAACACCATTTTAAACAAAACTCACGTGTACAGGTGGTCTATATCCAACGATCACTGCCTGTCCACATGCCCGTCTAAATGGCACAGGATCCAATAGCAGTCGATAGAATTGTGATGAATGTGTTTTCGGTGTCAATAATTGTATCAGGAACTCGGGCAATAAGTCAGAGCAAACATATTTTAACAGTATAGGCAAAACGTCGGTTCATCGGCTGAAAAGAATAAAGAGCTTACCAGGAACACTAATGATGGCAAGAATAGGGTAGAAAATGTTCTCAACCTGGTTGAGTACCGGTCGTGCCATGCTCAAAGATAATGGACGTTTCCTGCCAATGATCTGGCAGGTCGCTTATAACTTTTAAAATTAGTCGCTTATTCCCCAGAGAAAACATATGATTACGAATCAAGTCAAATTAATTGGGATTAGTGTCGGTCATTTAAACACACAATGTTTGCCAGATCACGTTAGCTACTGCTAATTATGTAGTTACGTAATTACTGCCATACAAGGCGGTTGTTCTATAAAATTAATATTTTGTAATTATATGCAAAATAAAGAGAATTAAAAGAAAGAACAAATTTCTTGATCTATTTGCGTTCGCTGTTTCCTGCAGCAACGTAATGATGAATTATCATGCATGACCATGTGCTCGTCCAAATACGCTTTAACACCGCTCTTACACCTTCGTCCAACAGAATCGCTGCCAGCACGGTCCAGGTACAAGGATCTCTCTCGAATATTCTTGCCAGCGTATCCCCTTCAAAGTTTAACCCACTCCTCTTAAAAAGTTGCTCTCTAGTCCCTTCAATGTGGAATCATTTCTGACTGTCAATACCATCTATGCCTCTCTTCATTTTACATATTTATTTAAGTTTTCCCATCAACCTTTGACATTCCAAAGAAAGCAATCCAAGTTTTCCCTGCTTCTCTTTGTAGCAAATGCAGACCAATCAAAGAAGCATTCTGGTAAGTGTCTTCCGCACTTACTTTACAGCTCCCAACTCGGTGCTGTTAAGAGGGCGAGCAGAACTGCGCGCAATCATCAACATACGATCTACCCACAGTGTTATCGGTTTAACCTATCTTTCAACGGCAATCGTTAAGGTCCAACCGATTCACATGTCATCTTTTATTACTCATTGTTTCGATACGTACGGAATTTACTGGACTGAGTCAAATATTGAGTAACACAACATTGATTTATAACTCTACACTTGGGTAGACTGTTGTTCACATTAAGATCCACTTTTATTGTTTCGTTACATTGGATTATATCTATCAATGTATGGGAAAAATATCGGAAACACGTACACATCAGGCAGAATCAGCAGAACAATGGAATGCGCCCCGTCGCAGACCCTTATCGGGTCCACTTTCAGAGTTTTCCGTTTTTTCTATTTTCCTTTAAGATTTCCTGTGTATGCAGTTATTGCATGTGTCATTGATTTTGAATCTAAAACCCAAAGTTAATGTTTGCAAGATACAGCGTGGAAACAGTGATTTCGGCCTACCGAGTCTGCACAAAACAATGATCGCCCATTCAGATTGTAGAAACAAAGAACTGTAGATCCTGTACAAAAATGAAGGACTAACGGATCAGGAAGCATCACTTCAGAAAATGATTCGGTGCGGTTTAGAGTCTGGACACTTTTTCAAGCTGATTTTGCGGGGATCTAGAAGAGAGGCAGACACAAAATGCTGGAGTAACTCAGCGGACGAGGCAGCATCTCTAGAGTGAAGGAATGGGCGACGTTTCGGGTCGAGACCCATCTTCAGAGAGATGTCAGGGGAGTATCAGGACAAAGTTAGAATGTAGTATGAGACAGTAAGACTGGTGGGAGACAATAGGTGCAGGAGGAGGCCATTCGGCCCTTCAAGCCAGCACCGCCATTCATTGTGATCATGGCTGATCGTCCGCTATCAATAACCCGTGACTGCCTTCTCCCCATATCCCTTGACTCCACCAGCCCCTAGAACTCTATCCAACTCTCACTTAAATCCATCCAGTGATTTGACCTCCACAGCCCGCTGTGGCAGGGAATTCCATAAATTCACAACTCTCTGGGTCAAAACGTTTTTTCTCACCTCAGTCTTAAATGACCCCCCCCCCCCCCCCCTTTATTCTAAGACTGTGGCCCCTGGTTCTGGACTCACCCAACATTGGGAACATTTTTCCTGCATCTAGCTTGTCCAGTCCTTTTTTTAATGTTATATGTTTCTATAAGATCCCCCCCCCCCCCCCCCCCCCCATCCTTCTAAACTCCAGTGAATGCAAGCCTAGTCTTTTCAATCTTTCCTCATATGACAGTGCCACCATCCCAGGGATCAATCTCGTGAACCTATGCTGCACTACCTTAATCACAAGGATGTCCTTCCTCCAATTAGGAGACCAAAACTGAACACAATACTCCAGATGTGGTCTCACCAGAGCCCTATACAACCGCAGAAGAATCCCTTTACTCCTGCACTGAAATCCTCTTGTTATGAACATTCGGCCTTTAAAGCTAGCACCGCCATTAAATGTGATCATCCACAATCAGTACCCCGTTTCTGCCTTCTCCCCATGTCCCCTGACTCCACTATCTCAAGAGCCCTATCTGATTATCTCTTGAAAGTATCCAGAAAACCGGTCTCCACCGGCCTCTGAGACAGATAATTCCACAGACTCACAACTCTCTGTGTGAAAGTGTTTCCTCATCTCTGTTCTAAATGGCTTACCTCTTATTCGTAAACTGTGCCCCCTGGCTCTGGACTCCCTCAATATCGGGAACATGTTTCTTGACTCTAGTGTGTCCAAACCCTTAATAATCTTATGCATATACAAAAGCCTCGTAAATGCCTCTAGCACATCTGCCTCACCACCACAGCCCCCTGGCAGTACATTCCAGGCACCACTATTCCCCTATGTTTTTAAAAAAATGATCTGCAAATCTCCTTTAAAACCTTTCCCTCTCACTTTAAAGCTATGCCCTCTAGTCTTTGTCATTTAAATGCCGGGGAAAAAAATATTCTATGTCTCTCTTACTTTTAGAAACTTCTATCAGTCTCTACTCAGCCTCCGATGTTCCAGAGAAAACAATTCTATGTAAGGAGCATAGTGGCATATGAAACATGTGGGCAATCTAGTTTAGAGATACAGCACGGAAACAGGCCCTTCGGCGCACTGTGTCCGCGCTGCCCCCGCACGTTACCACTATCCCACACCCACCAAGCCAATTTTACTTCGGTCACGTGAGTGACCATGTGAAGACTCCGCCAGCACGCATGCACGACATACCGTCGAACGCATTGCGGAAGCGACAGTCGGGAGGAGTGCCGCTCCTCCACCGTAAGTTTAAAAACTTACTGAAGGTAAGTCTTACCATTCTGGTGAGCGTGGCGACTGGGTGTACTTTATTTTACAGAAACGAAGGAAGCACCATGAAGTCGCATAAATCTAGGAGAGCAGCGGCAAAAACCGCTGCTGTGGAAAGCAGCCAGCAGCATGCCGTCTCTCCAGAGCTGCAGGTGCAGGCAGCAGCTCCCGACTTCTCGCCGATTCAGACCGCAGGTATGCCGTGGTCCGACGGCAAAACCACCCGGAAGTCGGACAGGACCGTTGACTCGGCTGGGTCCGGACCTGAACACATCCCGTTCGAAGATAGCGATGGCAGGAGTCTTTACGCATGGAGCAGATGGTGGAGCAATTGCTCCAGCGTGAACGGCTTAGGCAGGGGCAGAGTCACGGTGGGTCTCCTCGCAGACCCACAGCAGGATCCTTTCAAGGACTGCCAAATGTCTCACCCTCTTCGCAGGGGAGCATTAGGGGTCAGAGCTGGGCTGACCCTGAAGAAGGGGCAATGGCTGAACAGTCGACTGTGTTAGGGGTGCCAGAAGAATTGTTGGGCATGGTAAACAAACATGCTGTACCAACACAGAAAGGACTGCAGATACATCCCAACCTGGCAGCCAGTATAAATTACATGGCTGCAAACCAGCTGCAGGAATAAGCCATTAACACTACGGCTGAAAATACTCGCTCCAGAGAACTGCATTTCTCTCAATGTACCAGCAGTCAACAACCCCATCTGGGGCAACATGAGCCCATCTATAAGGAGCCAGGAGGTGAAGCTCCAGAGGATCCTTAAACTGCTGGCTGCTGGAATCACAGCAGTAACAAGGACAGCTGATGGGGCTGATTTGCCTGAAGAGCTACAAGATGGTCTAGCATTACTGTGTAATACTCAGTTCGAGATTAACAGTTACAGAAAGAGCATCATCAAGCCTGCACTTAATCCCAAATTTGCGGGATTATGCAGGACTCAGTAGCACTCAGCCGCCAAGTCTGCTGTTTGGGGACAACCTCCCGAAGCAGGTGAAAGATCTGGATGAGGAGGCCAAGGGTATAGGCCTGATGAAGGTGCCAAACACCTCAAAAACCCACTATCAGCAGCGGCAGCACCCCTACACATCCACCAGACAACGGTACAATGAAAGAACATCTGGTGGTGAAAGCTCGAAGGCCGGCCCACCTGCACAGCGGTCTTTTTTAGTCCATGGCCCAGCCCGGCCTTCTTGGAAAATGCGGCAACCCCACAACGCAGTACCAGAAGAAACAAGGGCAGAGACAACCCACACAACACCGGCGGTAACCATGGAGGTAGGTGGGTCTGGTTGTCTCAAAAACATTGCATGTATAGATTAATCAAAAGTTGGTGGACGGTTGCACTTTACTCGCTTCATCATGCAAGCAGGCCATGCTGAACTGTTAAGACTAAACACAAAAGGGGTAATTGAGAAGACAATCAGAGAATCTCAAGAGTTCGTATCAAATATATTTACAAAAAACAAAAAAGATGGCGGTTGCCGCATCATTATAGATTTGATTGAACTAAATACTTCCGTTCAGTATGCCCAATTCAAAATGGACACGTTTGCCACAGCCAAACAGCTAAACTCTGATATGTACTATATGGCTTGCATCGATCTTAAAGATGCATACTATTCAGTACCAATACACAAGGATCAACGTAAATACCTGAAATTTGTCTGGAAGGGACAGCTATGGCAGTATAAGGCCTTACCCAATGGGTTGTCATCAGCACCCAGACTGTTTACAAAATTATTAAAACCAGCTTTAGCTTACTTAAGGAAACATAACCATATCGTCATGGCTTACCTTGATGATATTCTCATTGTAGGTGAGAATTTGGAGATAGCTACATTGGCAGTATCAGCCTCAAAAGATATTTTTCAAAAGCTGGGATTTATCATACATACAGATAAATCAAAATTGGAACCCTCCGCTACCATGGATTATTTGGGGTTCACTATTGACTCTGTTCAAATGTCTATCACCTTGCCACCAAACAAAGTGACAGACTTGATAGAAGCATGCAGAAGCCTCATTGGCATCAGGGATCCATCCATTCGGCAAGTAGCCAGAGTGATTGGGAAATTAGTGGCTGCATTCCCAGCAGCACAATATGGACCACTCCATTATCAAAACCTTCAAAGAGCAAAAATTTTAGCTCTCAAAAATCATACAGGCCATTTCGATAGGCCTATGAAACTACCAGGGAAAACAAAATCAGAATTAAACTGGTGGATAGAAAATGCTCAGCTTTGTTCTAACCCCATCACTATTTTGAATCCCTTGGTTACATTACAGACTGATGCCAGTGCTAAAGGTTGGGGAGCAACTAATACCACCACAAGTTGTGGTGGCAGATGGCGTGCACGGGAATTACCCGTTTAAAGCACTAGGGATTCATTATCTACAGATGCTGGGAGCATTTCATGGACTCAGGGACAACTGCTTAGAAATGCACCAGTTGCATGTACGGTTACAAATTGACAATACCACAGTGGTGGCCTATATTAATCATATGGGTGGAATAAAGTCGATATCATGTGGAATTGGCTAATAATATCTGGCACTGGTGTCTGGAAACAGACATTTGGATCTCAGCCACTTACCTTCCAGGTAAGCTAAATACCGTGGCAGACGCCAGGTCACAGAAATTCAACGACAACATTGAATGGATGTTGGATCGGAAAGTGTTTACAGATATTATAGAACGGTATGGGACACCAGATATCAACCTTTTTGCATCCAGACTAAATCACCAACTACCAACATATGTTGCTTGGGAACCAGACCCAGGGGCAGCAGCAATGGACGCTTTCTCGCTGCATTGGGGGGATTTGTTTTGCTATGCATTTTACCCCTTCTCCCTCATCAGTCGGGTCTTACAAAAAATTAAACAAGACTCCGCAACGGGTATTTTGGTTGTTCCCAATTGGCCTACCCAACCATGGTTCCCAGCAGTACAGAAGGTGGCTTCAGAACCCTGCATCCGGATTAACAAACGGCCGAGTTTGTTGGTACACCCCGTGACAAGGGATAGTCATCCGTGTCATGACCGTATGAAATTGTTAATTTGCAGATTCTGAACAGGCCATTTCTGGGATACGGACTCTCCGATAGGACGATCAATGCCATCTCAGCGCCGTGCAGGGAGTCCACCAGAAGACAGTACCTGACATATGTCAGGAAATGGGAAGTTTTCTGCACCAGGACGAACACTACATATGACTCAGCCACCATCACTGAAGTGCTGGAGTATCTGGCCACCCTTCATTTCGATGAAGGATTGAGTTACAGTGCCATTAATTGTGCAAGGAGTGCCCTATCTAATTATCTGGGCAGAGGGAGTGATCACCTGGCTATAGGATCACACCCACTAGTATCTAAACGAATGAGGGATATATTTAACTCTAATCCCCCCCAGGCCCAGATACACCCATACATGGGATATAGGCATAGTATTAACTATGTCACGAGGATGGACACCCGTATCGGGGCTCACTCTGGACAAACTAACATACAAGATGGTAATGATTATGGCACTTGTATCAGCACAACGGGTCCAGTCCTTACACAAGCTAAGCATGGACGCCATGTATATCACAAATGGCAATATAACCTTTTTAATACAGGGGTTACTTAAACAAGACCGACCCGGTTCCTATGGCCAAAAAATAGAGTTTCTAGTCTATCCTGCAGATAGTCAACTCTGCATTGTGACACATATTTTACAATATATAGAAGTCACCAAGACTCTGAGGGGCACGGAGAGAGCTTTAATCATAAGCCATGAACGCCTTCACCGTAAGGTCACAGTGCAAACCATATCCAGATGGTTAAGGGTGGTATTAGGTGCAGCGGGGGCGGATACTAATGTTTTCAAATATCACCCCACCAGGCTGTATCTACATCGGCGGCTAGGATGATGGAAGTACCTATGGACCACATCCTTGCCACAGCGGGTTGGAGCAATGAACAAACTTTTCAACGCTTTTATAATAAACCTGTGGCCTCTCCTGACACGTTTGCAGGGCAAATTTTAAGTTCTGTAAAATAAATACCCAATGTGGGGCATATTATTTTAGGTATGAATAAATACCTTCTTTGTTTTTCAGCACAGTGTCATGTCTGAAATACGTTCATCCTCCTTTTCCTAGCATGGCAGTGTGTGAGCATGGACTCGTTCCAGGGCATGAGATCACAGAGCTTTGAAATCTCAGAGAGGGAGGAGTGGGAGGAGAACGAAGATCTCATAGAAAAGCGACGCAGGCCACGGGGAGAACGTACAAACTCCGTACAGACAGCACCCGTAATCGGGATCAAACCCGGGTCTACGGCGCTGCATTTGCTGTAAGGCAGCAACACTACCGCTGCACCACCGCAACTGTGTTGAAAGGGCTGGTATTCAGCAGACGGAGTTTCCTGCAGGAAGGAACTGCAGATGTTGGTTCAAACCGAAGATAGACACAAAACACTGCAGTAACTCAGACAGCATCTCTGGAGAGAAGGAACGGGTGACGTTTTAGGTCGAGACCCTTCTTCAGACGGAGTCTGATGCTTGGGCCAAACAGCAGGAAACTGGATGATAAAAGAGAAATCCCATCTTCAAAAAGGATAGTGCATTGTGAAATAAATTTTCCGTGCTGCTCCTCAGCCTGGGGCTACAATTACTGGGGAGGGGCAGAATGCAATTTACATGATAGCTCAGTTAGTCCTTACAATGGGATGCTCTGTTTCCCGGCATTGGATTTCCTTATAGTCCCAGCATTAACTTTCCTTTGAGTTGTTGCTCAAATAACAGCCCAAAAAAGAAATAGTTTTGATACCAATCTGATGAAGTGTCTTGACCCGAAACGTCATCTATTCCTTTGGTCCGGAACTGGTGCCTGACCCGCTTAGTTACTCTAGCATTTTGTGTCTATCTTCAGTGCAAACCAGCATCCGCAGTTCCTTTTTACACAAAAGAAAATGATTGATTAATTGACAGATACAGCATGCAACAGGCCCTTTGCCTACCCAGTTCACACTGATCATTCACTGCTCCAATCATCGGACTATTTTTAATCAGCCTTTACCTTGCACTAAACGTTATTCCCTTTAGAGTTTGGTCGGCTCGATTGTAATCATGTATGGTATTTACGCTGACTGGTGAGCATACATCAAAAAGCTTTTCACTGTACCTCAATCCGTGACAATAAACTAAACTGCACTAAGCTAAGCTAAGCTAAACTGACTCGTGTCGGTTCTATGTTATCCCTATTTCTCATCCACTCCCTACACACTACTCACATGTCTTTGGGATATTCGACGAAACCGGAGCACCCGGAGGAACCCCACTTAGTCATGGGATAAATGTACAAACTCCACACAGACGGTACCAGGTATCAGGATAGCGCCCGGGTCTCTGGTGCAGTGAGACAGCAGCACCACCCCGTTACCATGCTATAGGAAGGGTGTCATTAAGCTGGAATGAATACTGAGAAGATTTATGAGGATGCTGCTAGGACTTTGGGGCCTGAGTTATAGAGAGAGGTGGGGCAGGTTAGGACTTTATTCCTTAGAGTGCAGGACACAGAAGGGTGATCTTACAGCGGTGTATAAGATGTTTCCAAGGTGAGAAGGATTTAATATAATTTGAGGAGCAACTTTTTTACACAGGGGATGGTAGCTCTATGGGAAGAACTACCAGAAGAGGTAGTGGAGGCAGGTACCATAACATATCTTTGGATAGCCACATGGGTAGGAAAGGGTTATGCGCTAAACCTGGGCAGGTGGGACGGGTGTAGATGGGGCATCTTGGTTAGCAATGGCAAGTTGGGCTGAAGGGCCTGTTTCCATGCTCTACGACTATGACTCTGCCAGTTGTAACAGAGCCAAATTAGAAATAAATAACTTTCTCAAAACTAGTATGTTAAATGAGTTTCCCATTATATTTGTTCACTCTCAAGGCCAAAAATTGTGTTTGAAGATCCCATTGTATTTTTCTGGCGTTACCTGCATATATCAACAATATCCTTCCTTACACATGTGGTCGTACTTGTTCAACAGAGTTCAAAATCAATTAAGTACAACTGCAGATGCTGGAAATCTAAAATAAAAGCAGAATAAGCTGCAAACATTCAGAAGGTTAGGTTTCATTTGTGGTAAGAGAAACAGAGTTAAGGTTCTAGGTCAAATATCCTTTATCAGTGTTCTGATGCCAGTTGCAAAACCAGTTTGACTATTTTACTGCAATCCCCCGTCTGAGGCAACTTGGAAGCTATTTTTGTTCAAAGGATGGAAGGTTTCATGAAGTAAGAATGGAAGATGAGTTGGTTGGTGGTTGTGAATGATCCACGACAACGATCCATGTGAAAGATTAATCTATATTCCATAAGTTTGTACGTTCTCCCCGTGACTGCATGGGTTTTCTCCGCGATCTTCGGTTTCCTCCCACACTCCAAAGACGTAAACGTTTGTCCGTTAATTGTAAAATTGTAAATTGTGTCTAGTGTATGTGTAGGATAGTGTTAATGTGCGGAGATGGCTGTATCTCTAAACTAAAAATAAACTAAAGAACCACAACCTATTCAAATATTCCTGACATGGGCAACTGGGTCATCTTGGTCAGCATGAAGGAATTGGGCCAAAGGGCCTTTTTCTGTACTGGATGACTCCATTGTTAACTTATTCAGTCTTTGTAAATCTCACCGTGCCATCATTGGCAGGGTCCTGGAGTGTGCTATAGAGCAGGGGAATCTTGGAGTACAGGTACAGAGTTCCCTGATAGTGGCATCAAAGGTCAAAGGACAAAGGACATTTATTGTCACATACACCAATTGGTGTAGTGAAATTTGTCTTGCCATGCAGCACATAGATAAAGATAAGACATAACATTAAAGAATATAACATAAAACATAAAAAACATCCCCCCACAATGGTTCCCATTATGAGGGAAGGCACAAAGACCAGACCCCATCCCATTCACCGATAGTCGGGCCTATTGAGGCCTCCACCTTTTTCACCGGGTGTTGGTGCTCCGGCGACGGGAGAACCCTCTGAGCGGCTCGGGGTGCCTGTAACGGCCACTTCCTTGCTGGAGACCGCGGCTTCCGACGCCAACAGGCCGCGCTGGATGGAGCTCCACAACTGGCTCCCGATGTTAAAGTTCAGCCCCACCGCCCGCGGCTGGCCGCTCCACAGTCCCGCAGCTCCGCGATGTCCTCCTGCGGTCTTCAGCTCACCGGAGCTCCAGCGCGGTGACCGTGCAGCAATGCATCGCCCGCTCTGCTCCGCGATGGCGCTCCAGCGCTGTGCCACTGCCGACACTGAGACTCTGGGCGGTCCCCCCAGGAAATGCCGCTCCAGGCCTACTGGTAGGCCGCGAGGACGGGTCGACGGTGCAGCCCGGAGAAAGTTGCCTCTCCGACCAGGTAGGGACCCTAGAAAGCAGTTTCCCCCTTCTCCACTTTCAAATAAAAAAGACTAGGACTCCGAAAAACAGAAAAACTCAACTTATTAAAATTTTTAAAAAGAGGAAAAACGTACAGCTGCAGTCTGGGCAGCCATACCCGTGTATTTAGGATGGCAAAGGAGGCTTCTGGTACATTGGGCTTCATCAGACATGGTATTGATGATAGAAGTTGAGACGTTACGTTACATTTGTACAAGACGAGGTGAGGCCACAGTTGGAGTATTGTGTTCAGGTTTAGTCACCCTGCCATAACAAGGATTTCATTAAGATGGAAAGAGTACAGCGAAGATATACAATGATGTTGCTACGACTCAAGAGACTGAGCATGCGGAGGGTCTGAATTAGGGTCTTGATCTGAAGCATCACTTATTCCTTTTCCGCAGAGATGCTGCCTGACCCGCGATGTTAGTCCAGCTTTTTACCTGTATATTTTGAGCATCGGGACAGGTTAGGCAGGCTAGAACTTCTTAGAGCACAGAAGTCTGAGGGGTGGTCTTATAGAGGTGAATAAATCATGAGGGGAATAGATAGGGTGAATGCCCAGTATTTTATCCAGGAAAGCGGAATCAAGAACCAGGGGGTATATGTTTAAGGTGAGAGGGACAAGATGTAATAGGAAGCTGAGGGACTTTGACGGTGGTGGGTATATCGAACGAAATGCCAGAGGAGGTAGTTGAGGCAGATACTATAACAGCATTTAAGATACTTGGACTGATACATGGGTAAATAGCTGAGATGGGGCATCATGGTTGGCAAGGATGAGTTTTCACTGTACCTCAGTACATGTGACAATAAACGAAACTAACTATACCAAAGAGTTGGGGCAAGGTGGGTGTTTTCCATGCCCTATGACTCTAAGACATACAAAGAGGGTGGCAAATCTGAGGAATGTTTTGCCACAGAAGGCTGTAGAGGCCGTCAGTGGATATATTTAAGGCAGATAGATAGATTCTTCAGGTTTCAGAGGTTATGGGGAGAACTCAGGAGAATTGGGTTAGGAGGGAGAGATAGAGCAACCATGGCATAATAGATTTGATGGGCCGAATGGCCTAATTCTGCTCTTATCGCTTATGGATATGATCTCGGTACTTTGCCTAATGTGTACAGCATTTGCTTGCTGGGCAGGAGTTGGTGGACCACATGAGGCATTTGGAGCTAGTTCCATGCGGGTGCTCATGGCTACGCTTGTGATGATCGTTGGAGCATTGTAGAGAAGAGGAACAATGAGGAGAGGCCAGGTGTGATTACAGGTGAGTGAGCGCATAGACTCCTTCACTAAGACTGTTTGATGTGACAAACTCTCTTCTCATTTCTGATCCAATCTCTTCTCATTTCTCCGTTCCAGATGAACATCTGGTCCTAACCCGAATATTGGATGAAGCTTCCACCTGTTACAATGATGAGTGGCTGTATACCTCATCAAGAAGGGTCTCCACCCGAAATGTCGCCTATTCATTTTCTCCAGAGATGTTGTCTGACCCGTTGAGTTACTCCAGCTGTGTGTATCTATCTTCAGTTTAAACCAGCATTTGCAGTTCATTTCTCTTCATCAAGCTTAGTGTTTCCTCCATTATAGTGACTGGTTACCGAGTCTTTTGCTACTTTGCAACAAACTCTTTTAGCAATGTTTCACCTTTTTGTTGCATTTCACTCAGAACATTCTGGCCAAGATGTTCCATCAGATGTCCCATTTGCTTGTGTTTGGCCCTTCTCCCTCAGAACTTTTCCACTGATCTACTTGTCCAAGCATCATTTAAATGCTAAAATGGTACTTGCCTCAACTACCTCTTTTACTTAATTGTAGTCAGAGCGTGAAAACAGGCCCCTCGTCCCACCGAGTCCACGCCGACCAGTGATCACCCCATACACTAGCACTACATACACACTGGGGTTAATTTACAAAAGCCAATTAATCTACAAATCTGTACATCTTTGGAGTGTGGGAGGAAACCGGACCACCCAGAGAAAATCCACATGGTCACAGGGAGAATGCACAAACTCCCTATAGACAGCACCCATAGTCAGGATCGAACCCGGGTATTTATCTGGCGCTGCAAGGCAGCAACTCTATCACTGTTCCACTGTGCTGCCCAGTGCCCATACTCCGGCACCTTGGTCCATATACCCACCACCCTCTAATGGAGGACGGTTCCCACAGGTTTCTATTAAATCTTGCCCCTCTCACCTTAATCCTAAATCCACTGGTTCTTAATTCCCTTTCAAGGACTGCTTGAGATGAGCTGCTCCTCCCCAATTTGGCAACAGCATTGGGAGTACTCCATTGCCGGTGTGGTGTGTGTCAGACCATTGCTGCCAAATTTGTGCCCACAAGGCAATGTGATGTGAGAGCAGAGAAAGCTTTACTGGGCATTTGGAAATGCCTTGTTGGAAGTGGGAATGCAGAATGAGAACACCTTCCACTCAAGAAGAACCCTATCCCCAATGGGAGACTGCCAGTGAGGAGCATGTTGTTTAAAATGTGAGCAGAACCCGGTAGATATTTGCTCAAAGATAGACACAAAATGCTGGAGTAACTCAGCTGAACATGCAGCTTCTCCGGAGAAAAGGAATGGGTGACGTTTAGGGTCGAGGCCTTCTGAAGGCTGAACTGAATTGCATCGTAGAGATGGAGAGGAGGAGATGTGAAGATGAACTGCAGTTATAGAATCAGAGTTGTCTTCACTGTTGTAAAATCTAAAACAATAACCAGAAGTGCTGTCACATCCCAGTCAGATGTACCATTTGATGTTGGGTTACACAAAAAGCTGGAGAAACTCAGCGGGTGCAGCAGCATCTAAGGAGCGAAGGAGATAGGCGACGTTTCGGGTCGAGACCCTTCTTCAGACGTACCATTTGATGTTGTTGGATGGTCCACATATAGCACAATTATATTTACAGTGACAGAAAAGACACTCGTTGCTGTTGCCCTGTCAACATCACTGGTCCATAGAGAGAGGACAGTCATTTCCTCAGACTATAAGACACACGTGCAGAATTAGCCTTTCTGTTCATTGAATCTGCTCCACCATTCGATCATGGCCAATCAATTTTTCCCTCAAAACCTTCTCCCCATAACCTTTGACAATTTTACTCATTAAGAACCGCTTTAGAATCTCCGCTTTAGAAACAACCACTGGAGTAACTTTTGGTCGCTGTAAGGCGGGAACTCTACTGCTGCGCCACCATGCTGCCAACATATGTGTCATTCCTTGGATGCTATCAAGCTTCTTCAGTGTTGATGGAGCTGTATCTCAGCCCCCAGATCCCACAGGCTTGCTACAAGCTACTAGCGGCTACCCCCCACCCCCTTAATCTGATCACAATCTTTGATAAAACCTTTCACCAATACCCAAATATTTATTACACCCCGCCAAGATTGACAAAGCTTTCGATTGTTGCTCCCTGTCTCTGAAGGGGCTTTGACATGTTCCAAAGTGTGGCATGTAACAGCTATCGTTGAGATCTACTGTGCGTTGAGAGTGCTGTCCATTTGCATGGGATCCTGGTGATTCCTGCAGCAGCAGATTGCGAAGGAGGCTGACTCCCAACTGGCAGCATGGAGACAGACCCCGCCCTGCTTGATGGCTTGAGCTTTTCATCGTTTTACATAGTTTTTCATGGAAAATAGACACAAAATGTTGGTGTAACGTTTGGTTGGCACAGCGGTAGAGTTGCTGCTTTACAGCAATTGCAACGACAGAGACCCCGGTTAGATCCTGACTACAGGTGCTGTCTGTACAGAGTTTGTATGTTTTGTAAGGGCCTGTTTCCACGGGGTATCTCTAAACTAAACTCAACGGGTCAGGTGGCATATCTGGAGAAAAGGAATAGGTGACATTTCGGGGTCCATTCCCTTCTTCAGATTGAGCCAGGGAGAGAGAGAATAGAGGACTAGTTTGCCTCTACCCTGACTCTCAGTCGGAAGAAGGGTCTCAACCTGAAACGTCATCTATTTATTCCTTTTTTCCAGAATGCTGCCTAACCCGGTGAGTTACTCCAGCATTTTGTGTCTATCTTCAGTGTAAACCAGCATCGCAGTTCCTTCCGACACGTGTCTTTTTTCAAACTCGTGTACATTGGAAATCATTTGACACTGATTAAAAAGTTAAATATGATAAAACCCCAATAATGTGGCATCCAATTATTCAGAATGCAGATGTGGTACCTGGATAGATGTGAGCTGGGGGTCGAAAATGTAGGTGGAGGGGTCCTGACTCTCAAGAATCAAGAGTCATTAATAGTCATATATACATAATATGGAACAATTAAATCCTTACTTGCAGCAGCGTAACAGGCCAGTAAACAGTAATCAAAGTAAAACAGTAAAACAGTAATCATAATAAACAAAAATAATTCTAAAAATCGAAAACCCCCCAATAGTATTGCGAATATCCTGAAGTCTTTAGTGCACCTGAGACGGTTTGTAGTTCCTAGTTTATTTGGTGTTTGTAGAGTTCAAGTGGTTGATGGTTGTAGGGATGAAGCTACTCTTGGACCTTGAGGTCATGGTTTTCAGACTCTAATACCTTCTTCCCGATGGCAGGAGTGCAATGGGAGCATGGGTGAGGGCCACATATCCTCCTTTACATCAGTTATACCAAAGAAGGCGAAGTAACTGATTTGCTGAACACTTGTGGTTGTCTGCCATGGTCTGCTGGATCACCCGGTTGCCAACCATTTTAACTCCCCTTCCCATTTCCAGACCGAACTTTGTGTCTTGGGCTTCCTCCATTGCCAGAGTGAGGCCACACGCAAATCCGAGGAACATCATCTCGTATTCCGCTTGCGTAGTTAACAAATAAATCACATGCATGCTGAATTCTCTAATTTCAAGTAATGCTTCCACAAACCCTACTTCCTGTGCTCTCCCCCATCCCCCCCTTTGCACCGCCATTTCTCCCCCCACCTCCCACCCCCACACTCCTTTCCACTCCTTCATAGCTTCACCTCCCATCCACGTCCCCTATATCCCCTTTATCCTCTCTTTTTCTCCTTTTCCCTGCCCACATCCATCCACACCCTTCCCTTTGGCTTTGCGTTGCACTCCTCTTCTTTTCTCCTTATTATTTTGTCCCTTTTTCACCTCTGGCTTTCGTCACTAACTTCACCCACTCCACCCACCTCACCTACACAGGTACAACTCCAACAATATCATCTGCGAATGTGGTATTGAATCACAATCAATGGAACACCTGCTGAAATGCCCTCAACGGGGAAACCAATGCACAGCTGCCGATCTCACTGCCTACAATGAAGATACCATGAAGTGTGTTCAGCTCTGGCTGAACAATATCTAATCGTGTGATGTAGACTCAATAAGAAGACCTGTACAGGTATCAGAGGTTATAGGGAGAAAGTAGGAGAATGGGGTTAGAAGGGAGTGATAGACCAGCCATGATTGAATAGTGGAATAGACTTGATGGGCCAAATGGCCTAATTCTGCTCCGATTACATGACCTATTACATCCACCAATCACTTGCCCGACTTTTTCTCTTCCCCACATCTCTTTTCTAGCTTTCTCTCCTATTCGTCTAAAGAAGGGCCTTGAAACATCATCCATCAATTTGCTCCCCAGATGCTTCCTCCAGCAGTTTGTGTTTTGCACAAGATTCAGCAGCTGAAGTCTCTTGTGTCATCACTGATTTTGGTTTAGGACACGATCCAGGATCTCAGACATAAACATATCTCAAACATATTTTAAAAAACTGCATTTGGTGTTCTTAAGTTCATGTTAGAGGAGCAGAATTAGGCCATTCGGCCCATTAAGCCTACTCCACCATTCAATCATGGCTGATCTATCTTCCCTCACAACACCATTCTCCTAATCAAGAATCTATCAATGTCTGCCTTAAAAATATCAATTGACAGCCTCCATAGCCTATGGCGATGAATTCCACAGATTCACCACCCTCCGACTAAAGAAATTCCTCCTCATCTCCTTCCTAAAGGTAAGTCCTTTTATTCTGAGGCTATGGCCTCTGGTCCTCAACTCTCCCACTAGTGAAAACATCCTCTCCACATCCACTCTATTTGGTATTTTCAATAAGGTCCCCACCTCATCCTTCTAAACTCCAGCGAGTCCAGGCCCAGTGCCGTCTAACGCTCATCATATGTTAACCCTCTCATTCCTGCGATAATAGGAAATTCTCGGAAAAATCCGCTAGGTGAGCACCAATAAAGTTCTAAGGTTTCCGAATTATTGGAGTTTTACTGTAATTAGAACGGCTGAATGCGCACACAAAAATAATTTGAAACATATATTCAATTAAACTAAAAGGAAAGTTGTTCTTACCTTTCTGCAGTTCATTTCTCCCATTCGTGTAAATGGTCTGTTCTACATATCGCTGGAGAACTTGGCCTGGAATTAGTTGTCTGAATTACCAGACTGAGGGCTGGAAGTGTGCATGACTTCCCCAGCTTTGGGAAAAGATCATCTCCAGGCCCATTCCCTGGCAGATATTCGAAAATTTGGCCAAGTATTAATATGGAAGATTGCACAGCCCCCTAGTGGCTTCGTTCTGCGATTACAGGTTGAGCAGTTTCCAAAGCAACAAGTAATTGAAATGTAGACACAAAAAGCTGGAGTAACTCAGTGAGGCAGGCATCATCTCTGGAGAGAAGGAATGGGTGATGTTTTGGGTCAATACCTTCTTCAGATTGGTCAGGGTTAAGGGAAACGAGTGATATAAACGATGATGTAGAGAGATAAAGAACAATTATCATATGCACAAAACTAACAATGATAAAGTAAACAGGCCATTGTTGGCTGCTTGTTGGGTGAAAACAAGAAGCTAGTGCAACTTGGGTGGGGGAGGGATAGTGAGAGAGAGAATGCCAGGGTTAATTGACGTTAGAGAAATCAATATTCATACCACTGGCTGTAAGCAGCCCAAGCGAAATACAAGATGCTGTTCCTCCAATTTGCAGTTAGCCTCACTCTGAAAGGACAGAAAGGACTGTGTGGGAATGGGAAGGAGAATGAAAGTGTTAGTCATTTACTCCATCTTTAATGAGAACAAAGTTGGCACAGAATGTGACATATGCCACACCTGCGCACATGCGATTTTGCAGTCTGGAACTGCAAATTAATTGATGTATGCAGCAGGTCATTGTCAAGAGCCATACAAAGTGGGTAATACAGTGGCGTGGCGGTTGAGGTGCTGCCTTACAGCATTAGAAACCCGGGTTCAATCCTGCCTACGAGTGCATGTCTATATTGAGGATTGTATGTTCTCATCGTGATTATGTTAGTTTTATCCGGGTGCTCCTGTCTCCTTTCACAGTCAAAAGCCGTACTGGTTTGCAGATTCATTGGCTTTTGTAAATTGTCCCTAGTGTGTAGGATAGATCTAGTGCACGGAGATCACTTTTTGGCGCGGACTTGGGTGGGCCAAAGGTCCTGTTTCCACACTGTATCTCTAAACACAATTAAACTAAAGTAGTAAGGTAGCATTAGAGAGCTTGCAGAGTATATTAGTAAGATGAATAGATAGGATTGATAGTCAGAACCATTTTCTTCAGGTGGAAATGTCAAAGACTAGTCAGCACAGCTTTAAGGTGAAATGGGCACATTTTATAGATGAGTGGGGCAAGCTTTTTACACAGAGCCATGGGTGTCTGGATTTCACTGCCAAGGGTGGTGGTGGAGGCAGATATCATAGTGGCGTTCAAGAGGCTTTTAGATAGGCACGTGGTTATGCAGGGAATGGAGGGATAGGTATCATGTGCAGGCAGAGCAGACTGGTTTATCGTAGTAGCATGTTGGGCACAGACATTGTAGGTCAAAAGGCTTGTTCCTGTGCTGTACCATTCTATGTTCTAAGAGACTCACCAGGATCATTATGTAATTGGCAATCCAGGATGATATTATCTGGAGACATAAAATCATATCATATAGAAGGGGGCAGGATTAGTGGCTAGCTGGTAGCCAGTGTCTCACAGCGCCCACAGACCCGGGTTCGATCGTGGTCTCTGTTGCCTGTGTGGAGTTTGCATGTTCTCCCTGTGACCACGTCCATGTTCTGATTTCATCCAACATCTCAAGGATATGCCGGTTTGTAGGTTAATTGGCCAAGTGGCCGTAGTAAGTTGCCACTCGTGTGTAGGGGGTGGATGAGAAAGTGGGATAACACATAGATTCAGTATGAATGGCAATTGGCATGCATTCCGTGGGCCTGTTTCAGTCCTGTACCTCTAAACTAAAAATTAATACAGTGGGGTACACTTATTCTCCTGTAAAGCTATTGAACTAGCTTAGTGGACTCCTCAATAAAGTTAAAAACCTGGATATATCAATTCTTTGCTCTTTCATTTTTAATCTGAGCTGTTGTCCACACACGGGGATAAGCTTAAGATTTCCCTTTATCCCGAATTCACCTGCCACTAAAAGATGATAAAGAAATGGCTAGGTTTGCTTTGCATTTCTTAACTATTAAAACATTTAATTTTGAGTGAAACTGACATGCATCTTCCTGATTTTATTTTAGATCATTTTTGAAGTTCACAGTCAATTAATATATTTACCCAAACACACAAAAGTAATCTGGGTTGCATTTGGTTACATATATATCATACAGAGGAGATCATATTGTACAAAAAGTTACAGTGTACTATATTATTAAGTAATTGTGGACAAAGTTACTCCAGGTCTCAAACGCCCCAGACCACCAGAGCTCAACTTCAAGCCCTGTAAATTAGCAGCTTGTTGTAACACTTTCCGCGTGATTCATTACTTTGTTTGCTCCACTGTGGAGAATATGTCAGTTGCTTGTGGCTGCCTGTCCCGCTGAGTTACTCCATCATTTTGTGTCCATCTAGTGACTTGCCAACTCATGAAATGTGTCAGAGAATCTGCTCTTCAGTGCAAATTTGACTTGGATTTCTGCATCCTGGTAGCGTTACTTTTCCACACATGTACACACTGGTACCCTGATATAATACCATGTGCAACATCCAATGCAGGTCCCGATTGGATTTTTAACGAACTTTATCAACAGATCGTGGAGTGCTTGAAGACTTTTAGTATTTAATCTTCCCCATCTTGATCCTGGAAAGGGGTTGGTCTGCCTCATGCTACTCTTTTAATAACAAGAACTCAACCACACGCCCCACAGGAAGCTGCGGCCTTCAGGGCAGCCGAGGTGGAGCGGTCACGTGGGACTGCCCCTCGCAGATCGTTCGCTGTGGTCTGATGACAAACGGCCGTCCGCCGCGGACGGAGAATCGCTTGCTAAGGACAGTCGATGGGAGATCTACAGGTAGGACCGGTAGGCCCGTGCACCACGGTCTCCGAACCCAATGCCCAAGTCACCGGCATTGACCAAGAATGAGGAGGGACATGGAACATCGAGGTCGGTGTACCTGGGCACCAAGATCACGAAGGAGGAAGGGGACCCAGAGTGGGGCCCCCCTGAGAAAAATAGGACTTGTGCTGTGGGGACGGAAATGGCACCAAAATAATTGCTTTCTATCTTTCTCTGTATATCTCTCCCTTCCTTTCTATCCCTCAGTCTCTCCCTACCTACCTACCTACCTACCTATCTATCTATCCATCTCCAAGAAAGGGCAGTCAAATTACTATTCTGACCTACACTTTCCTGACTCTGCTAAAAAAAAAAAAATCCCATTTGATAGTTTATTTTTTGCTACCTTATGTCCTCTGTCTCTTAATACAGTTCAATTAACACATTTTTTAAATTGGCATTTTCTCTTTATCCTGAGCCCTGGAGAAACTGCAGGAATTACGATTAAAAGAATCCTCAAACTAATTGGCATCACTGTCTTTTAAGACAAGCTGGAAGGTTGTGGAATGACTAAAGTTCAGAATAAAACAAAATATGTTAGGTTTATTCTGCAAACTCATTTGAGTTAAATTATATAAATGGAAGATTGCCATTCGGCCTCTTTTACATCCAAAGATTTACAGGACAAGCAATGTTCAAACTCCTGGTTATTGATTCGGAGGAAATCTGTTTAAGCAAATTAAGTATGGATGAAGGGGAAAAAACTGTTGGTCTTATGAAACCCTTCAGTTGGCCAGTAGGCTGGTCATATGGAAAAGGGATTTGATTTGAGCCGAGGCAGGAGTATGATAAGGAAGAATTTCCAGCCAGCAAATCGCTTCTCGGCTTTTTGGCTAAGATTAAGTATGGTATCTGTTCTTATCAGTTTAAATCTGATACGTCCCTTATCTAGGGACCATATATTAAATAAAATAACGAATGTACACCCATATTTTGGGTAAGGAGGTAATTTCGTCAAACAGTTGGAGAGGTACAAAACTAAATCCTATTAAAGAAGGATGTTTGGATGAACCTCAGATTGGTGGTAGACTCCAAATGTTGATGATGAAGAGGTATGGATCCATTGGGACACAATAACCTTATCATTCTTCATGTTTATAGTCTTGTAATAATTCAAATTGACAAAGACGTAAGAATTTGTGTGAGGAAGGAGGTATTGAGAAACAGGAAAGGATCCACAACAATTGTATCAAATATTTCCCCAGACCGTAGAAGATGGGGTTGTAGAATCATGTTAGATCTCACACAATTAAATATATTGTCCAGTTTAAATTTTTAAAATGGACACATTCAACACTGCAATACAGCAGGTATCAACAGGTGGTTATATGGCTACAATAAATTGAAGAGATGCATATTTCGGTCCCAATTCACCATAATTTCGTAGGTAATTAAAGTTTATGGATGAGACAGTTTGTGGTACTACAAGCTTTGCTTTAAAGGATTAAGCCAGCATTTGCACTGCTTTAGGCACAAATGTACATCGTTATGGCTTATCTAGATGACATTTAATTGTCAATGCTAATCAGGAGCCAGGTGGAAAATTAGTCTCAGCAACTACAAGTTGTTTGAGAAGTTGGGTTCCTGATCCATCCAACAAATCTAAGTTACAGCAATCCCAAACCATTGAATATCTGGGGTTTGAGATTAACTCAGTTACCATGTTGGTAACTTTACCAATGGATAAGTGTTGGATTTGACAAATGTGTGTCAAGACCTGATTTACAAACCTTATCCCTCCATCCGAGAGGTTGCCAAGGTTATTGGTAAATTGGCAGCAGCATTTCCAGACAGTAGAGTTTGGTCGTCAACATTACCAAAATCTTCAAAGGGCAAAAACTCAAGCGCTTATTCAGCGAGCAAGCCATTTGATAGGCCAATGCAATTGCCTAAGGGAACTTTATCAGAATTACATTGGTGGATTGAGAATGTTCCATAAGCTGCTAAGAACTTTGTAGTTCATCAGCCAGTAGTGTTTTTGCAAAATGACGAAGTTCTCTCGGATGGGGGGGGGGGGGGGGGGGCTACGGATAATGAGACCAGCTGTAGAGGCCGATGGGCTGTCCAAGAGGATTTATTGTTCCAAACATATGGTATTAATTATTTGGAGCTCTTGGTAACATTTTATGTATTAAAAGCTTATTGCCCTTCATTAAAGGATTTGCATGTCCAAGTACAAATAGATTATACCACAGCTGTGGCATATATCAATCACATGGGTGGTGTCAGATCAATATCATGTGATCATCTGGTAAACCAGATGTGGCAATGGTGTATGGCAAAAAAAAAAAATTGGCTTTCAGCTATTTATCTCTCGGGGAGAGACAATGTTGTGGCAGACAAAAGATCACGAATATTTAAAGACAATACAGAATGGATGTTAATCCACAAAATTTCAAAATATTGTCAGTCGGTATGGAGTACCGGACATTGATCTGTTTGCATCTAGATTGAATCACCAATTGCCCAAATACGTGCCTTGGGGAACACGATCCAGGGGCAGTAGCGGTGGATGTTTTCTCGCTACACTGGGGAATTTGTTCTTTTATGATTTTCCCCATTCTGTCTCATTGGGCAATGTCTCAATAAAAAGCGCAAGACGCTGTCGAAGGCAATTTTGGTGGTGTCAGATTGGCCCACGCAGTCATGGTTCCCATTGATGCTAATATGATTATTGAACCATGTATGACAATTCCCAGTTGCGACAATCTGTTGACACAACCAGTAACAAAAGGAATTCATCCATTGCATGATCATATGTATTTGTTAATCTGCAGGTTCTGACCAGACCATTGCAAGAGTTGTACTGTGGGACAGGACCATGGATGTTATAGTTGCAGCTTGGAGGAATAGCACTAAAACAATATAAGTCGCATATAAGGAAATGGGAAGTTGTACACAGTCAAAGATATCTTATCATACTGCAAACATTTCAAATGTATTAGAGTTCCTTGCTGGGTTACAGTTTGATGAGCATTAGAGTTATAGTGCCATTAATTGTGCTCGTAGTGGATTGTCATCCTATTTAGGACAAATTTCAGGTCGGAATTCAGTTGGGTCTCACCCATTAGTATCCCGATTCATGAAAGGAATTTCAATAAAAATCATCCTAAACCCATATATACAGGGATTTGGGATGTTAGCATTGTTCTCACTTTGTTTAAACAATGGACTCCAATTAATTCAATGTCTTTGCAGAAATTAACATTCAAGGTGGTAAAGTTAATGGCATTGGTATCAGCTCAAAAAGAGTACAAGCTTTGCAGTTGTAACGGTTGGATTGCATGCATGTGACTACAGATAACATTATGTTTTATGTTTATGACTTGATCAAACAAAGCAGACCAGGAAGAACTGGAATGAAGGTAACGTTTAAAGCATATCCTATTGATGAAACATTGTGTGTGGTTAAGCATTTAACTCAATACATTGAGGTAACCAAAATCTCAGAGGTTCTGAGAAAGTGTTATTAATAACACACAAAAAGCCACATACAAAAGGTTTAGTTCAAACTATTTCTGGATGGTTTGTGTCTAGCAAGAATAGATACTGATGTGTTTAAATTTCACTCCACTAGGGCGGCAGCTACGTCCGTGGCAAAGGTACAGGACGTGCTACTCGATAAAATTTTAGAGGCCACAGGGTGGTCTAGAGAAGAGATTTTCAAAGTTCTAGAATAAACCTGTTGTCACGGTGGCAGGTTTGGACACACAGTAATGGGTTCTCTTTAATGCTTGCTTTGTTTTATATTATCGATTTATATTATCGATTTATGTTACCATTGACAACATTTATCAATTTATTTTGTAATTTTCCCCTAAGATAGAGGGGTTATTATTAAAAAATTGTTCTTTTTTATGCTTAAAGGACTTATTACATAAATTGTAACAATGTCCTAAAAATACTATTTACTAACTACTGTTTTGACTAAACAGAGTCGTATGAAATGAATTTTACGACATGAAAGACACAGAGCTTCAAAATCTTCACGTAGTCACTCACGTGACTCCGAAGTAAAATAGTGAGATTAAACGAGAACTTACCAGTTCGAAGTTTGATCTTTATTTTATGAGGAGTTACGATGAGGGATTACGTGCCCTCCACTCCCAACCCTCATAATGTAAATGATCATCTGGTAGTTCTAGTCTATTTTGAGCCTTACTATTTTACTTCGGCTATTGGTTTCTGTGTTTTTCATGCCGCTGCTTTGAAGTATGCCGATCCAGCGCCAGGCGGGCCTTCTTCACATAATCCCTCATCGTAACTCCTCATAAAATAAAGATCAAACTTCGAACTGGTAAATTCTCGTTTAATCTCACTATTCTTTTACATTAGAGATGGTAATGCTTCCAATGGGCACATCTAGATGTCCGCACCCATATTCTCAGTCTGAGAAGACAATACATTGCTCTGAATGGCTTCAGACAAAACCTTTAGCCCACATTGTAACATTAGATTTGCACAAACTCTGAATTAGGGTTTTAAATTTTCAATGACTGTTTTGATTGATACCCTTGATTTTGTCAAAGATCCTGCCAAATCCATATTGATGTGTTTCACTATAACACGTTGGAACAGTGCAGAAATTCAAATATACTTGTCAATTAAACTAAACATATTCTATAAACTTGTTATTAGTGGATTTTGGTTTATTTATTGTTAAACAAATAACCTTTTGAACAATGATAATCATTACAGGATTATGTATGAAGTAATAAATTAATATGCATATTTCACTCACTGGCAATAGACCTTGAGAGATTATCAGGATTCACTGGGTTGCCTCTGCAAATATCCAGTTGACCCTAAGAGACTTCACCTCAAAGCCACACGGTACATTTCCAAGTGTGGAGCAACTAACAGATACACTTTAGGCCATCTGACCCGCCAAGGTTAATGCTGCAGTAAAGTAGATAGAGGAATTAATGTCACAGTAATAAAGAAAGTTGCTATCGTAGAAATATCCTGGGCACCAGGGACATAGCCTGATGTTGTGGAGAAGTCCTGAAACAGACGCTAATACTTGGTGTGTCTGAGAAAGAGTCTGGCGTTGGGGTGTCCAGGGCACAGATGACATTGGGGGTGCAGGGAGTCCAGTTCTGGATCAAAGTAGCTGCATGGAGCACCATGCCAGGATGAAATTTTTTGGGTGATCAACATCCCTTGTATTATTTAATTGTGTATCTCAGGCCATCAGTCAGGAGCTACCTCATCAGAACTTCACTGGCGGCCATCAGATGGTGTATTTCAGGCTCAGCTCAGCCGGAAGTACTCGTTGGACCCAGACCTCGGGAGTCAGTCGCACACAACTGGAGCTGTCTTTCATCGGCACCCTTCATACCCTTCTGAGACGAGGGAGGCACCCCCTGTATGGACTCCTCCACACCATAAACTTCCTCACCCTTGTCCACTGCCTCTGGCTGTACTTCAGTCCCACCATCCACACGTTGGCCTCCCAGTGCATAAGGGAGTGGATAGAGCAGAAGATGTCCTAGTTTGTTTGCCTCTGGGCCTGGCCAAGCTGACCATCCATTGGTCATGGCACCAGGCACAAGAGTGCTCTGTCCAAGCCGACTACCAGCCTCTTTACGTCTGTGCCTGAGGTTGTCCCTCGAAAAGGAACACGCGGAGGGATTCCAGGACTGCTGGCACCGCGGGGGAATGAATACATCCTGGGCCAGGATTGCAATATAGTTATTTAATATTTAGCGTAAAGAACATTTGCCTATTTTTTGCGTTTGGTAGTGGGTGTTTGTTTTGTAAATATTATTACTAGTAATAATTGATTTTTTTTTTTGCATCATCATTCCCAGGTCCATTTTAAGTGTTCAGAACATTATCAGATTCTTTCTTACACATTTTGTTCACTCCACTGCACAATCTCAAGGTATGTCTACTTTGAAGAAGATTTCCTCCTCTGTCCGACGAGAGTTCAGCAACATCCTCTCTCACTGCTCTCCCTCTGTATTTCCTCCTTCCCTCCGATCTTACGACCACATCTTAACCCAGGCCCATTACTACGGCCACGTTTGTTTTCTCGGGACTTACCTGCGCCTCTATTACCTCGTGGATTCCAGCTCCAGTTCCAGACATCCCAGTTCGGACCCAACCCGGACTATAGGTTCGGACAGTCGATCTGCCATTTTTCACAACAGAACGTGCCCTGCCATTTTTCATAACAGAACGTGCCCTGCCATTTTTCACAACAGAACGTGCCCTGCCATTCTACACCGGCTGCGATGCGCCAACACAAATAGGCCATCGATCTGACTCTCCCAAAGCTCACTCACCCACACCTGCAAGAGACCCCTACTGCACTTTATCCAAGGTTACACAAAAAGCTGGAGAAACTCAGCGGGTGCAGCAGCATCTAAGGAGCGAAGGAGATAGGCGACGTTTCAGGTCGAGACCCTTCTTCAGACTGCACTTTATCCAATGCCAGATCCACGCCTTCAACAAAGGCTTCTTTTTCTACCTGGACTCCACAAAGGATCGCAAACTTGTCAGCCTCCAGACCAGCCCATTCCAGGCCAGGACCAGCAAAGATGCCGCCGTCGTTGACCTTCACCGATTCACCAGGGCCCGCCGACCTGTATTGCCTCACTGATGATGCTGACCCTCGTTGCTTCCCGGGCCATCTGCTGACCGGGACCACCGATGCTTCGTCCACTGACCCGGACGACACACCTCGCGGGCCTCCACCAGCGGCTCTGCCGTCCTTCGCCTTCATCTACTCACCCACCCTCATCCGACCCAAAACCCACCACTGCCGTGTGGTCACTTTTTAAGAAAGGCGGGAGAGAGAAAACAGGGAATTATAGACCAGTTAGCATGACATAGGTGGCGGGGAAGATGCTGGAGTCAATCATTAAAGATGAAATAGCGGCACATTTGGATAGCGGTAACAGGATCGGTCCGAATCAGCATGGATTTACGAAGGAGAAAACATGTTTGACTAATCGACTGGAATTTTTTGAGGCTGCAACTAGGAAAATGGACAAAGGAGAGCCAGTGGATGTGGTGTACCTGGGCTTTCAGAAAGCATTCGATAAGATCCCACATAGGAGATTAGAGGACAAAATTAGGGCACATGGTATTGAGGGTCGAGTGCTAACATGATAGAAAATTGGTGGGCAGACAGGAAACAAAGAGTAGGGATTAACGGGTCCCTTTCAGAATGGCAGGCAGCGAGTAGTGGGGTACCGCAAGGCTCGGTGCTGGGTCCGCAGCTATTTACAATATCCATCAATGATTTAGAAGAAGGGAATCAAAGTAACATTACCAAATTTGCAGCTGACACAAAGCTGGGTGGCAGTGTGAACTGTGAAGGAGGATGTTATGAGAATGCAGAGTTACATGGACAGGTTGGGTGAGTGGGCAGATGCGGACAAATGTGAGGTTATCCACTTTCGTAGCAAAGACAGGAAGGCAGATTATTATCTAAATAGTGTCATGTTGGGAAATGGGGAAGATCAATGGGATCTGGGGGTCCTTGTTCATCAGTCAATGAAATAAGCATGCAGGTACAGCAGGCAGTGAAGAAAGCAAATGGCATGTTGGCCTTCATAACAAAAGGAGTTGAGTATAGGAGCAAAGAGGTCCTTCTGCCATTGTACAGGGCCCTAGTGAGACCACACCTGGGGGATTGTGTGCAGTTTTCGTCCACTAATTTGAGGAAGGACTTTCTTGCTATTGAGAGAGTGCAGCATAGGTTTACAAGATTAATTCCCGGGATGGCGGGACTGTCATATGCTGAGAGAATGGAGCGGCTGGGCTTGAATACTCTGGAATTCAGGATGAGAGGATGCAGCAGCGCCTGCTGGCGCACGCAAGAATTGAACCCGGCGTTCTGAAGCCGCGGTCACGTGACTCGGGTGGGGCTGCTGGTTTTTCGCGCTGGTTTCGCTTTCGCGCGGCAGTTGAGTGCTGACCACCGTTGTGATCAGACGTGTTGCAAGAACCTGTGAGCTAAGAAGCTATTTTGAGAATAAAATAAGTTACAAAACTTAGTTGCCGTTCTTGCGACCTCCAAATTGGTGACCCCGACCTGTCTAGCCGTCGTTAGACAAGCAAAAGATCATGCAGGAAGACTACGTTCCCGCAGAATCAGCCAGCACGAGGCAGAGCTCACCGGGCTTCAAACTACCCTCGTTTTGGCCAGATCAACCTCAGGTGTGGTACGCCCACGTTGAGGCACAGTTTCATCTGAACCGCAATATTGCGGATGACACCGTGTATTTCCATGTGGTAGGAACTCTGCCACAGGACTGTGCCTCGAGGCTGTTGCCTTACATCAGGGACCCGCCAACGATCGCCAAGTATTAAGGTCTGAAGACCCTCCTGCTCCACACCTTCGGTCTCAGTCACAGAGACAGGGTGGCAAAGATTCTACATATGGAGACCATCGGAGTCGACGGCCGTCCATCATCATGGCAAAGATCTTGGTCCCAATGGACGGGCACCGTCCATGTCTGCTCTTCGAACAGGCGTTCTTAGAGCAGATGCCCGACGAAGTTCGACTGATGCTCTCCGGGGCTGATTCCAGCGATCCCCAGCACCTCGTAGAGAAAGCTGACGAATTGTAGGCCCATAGACAGGACGTTTGTGCCTTCACCCGCTCCCCTTTCACGGCGCGGTTGCAACCGAGACAATTTTGGGAGGAAGCGGAAACCTAGCCCAGTGCCAAAGAAGCATCGCCGTATCCAGTGGTCTACAGCCAATGTCGATGGTGCTACTACTATCAGTGCTATGGCACCGAAGCCCGAAGATGCCGAAGCTCCTGTTGGTTTCAGGGAAATGCCTCGGCCGATCGTCCATCCTCTATGGCCCAAACGAGCGCCTCTACGTCCGTGATAGCCACTCCGCCCACCATTTCCTGGAGGATTCCGGCGCCATAGCCAGCATCCTGCCGCCGACTGCCCGAGATACCCGCGTCGGTAAGGTAGGACCCGTCCTCTCGGCCATTAATGGGAGCTACATTCGCACTTATTGTACGCGACCCTGGACTTAACTTTCGACTCCCACCCATATAGGTGAAAGTTCACCGTTGCTGACATCCCCCAACCGATATTGGGGGCCGATTTCGTGTGCGCGTTCTCCCTGTTAGTTCGATGTGCGAGGCGTGCACATGATTCCAGTGTTGGACCTGTGCCCTGCCAAGTTGCGTAATCCGTCCACGCCCCTGCAGCAACACGACGACGTAGCTGAGATCCAGCAACCTTTCGCAGCCCTTCTCACCGAATTCCCAGGGTTGCTCACGCCCCGGTTCGACGGGGCCACGCCCCATCGTTGCGTGGTCCACCACATTCCCACCGAGGGCCCACCGGTTCACGCGTGTGCCACCTCCTGCCCGAGGGAAAACATAGGGATTGTCCAGCGGTCGGATAGCCCTTGGGCTTCCCCACTGCACATGGTACCCAAAGAGTCCGGGGGTTGGAGACCTTGCGGTGATTACAGGCGTCTTAACGCCGTAACCACGGCAGATCGATACCCAGTCTCAAACCTCCAGGATTTCTCAGCTCATCTGGAAGGCGCAACTTTCTTCTCGAAGGTCGACCTCATTCGCGGGTATAATCAAATTCCGGTCCATCCCGACGCCGCCCCTAAGTCGGCCACCATCACCCCTTTCGAATGCCTAAGTATGCCATTTGGCCTGAAGAACGCCGCTCAAGCATTCCAAAGGCTAATGGATCAGGTCGGTCTGGGTTTGCCGTTCACATTAATCTACCTCGATAATATTCTGGTGGCCAGCAGCTCGCAGGCAGAGCACGTCAGGCACCTTCGCCTGCTCTTTGAACGGCTGCGCAAACACGGGTTGTTGATCAACTCTGCGAAGTGCCAGTTCGGATTGCGTTCCATTTCCTTTTTGGGTCACAGCATTACCTGCCACAGCACACAGCCGCTGCCCACGAAGGTTGATGCTATCTGTCGCTTCCCGAGGCCACTATCCCTCAAGGGCCTGCAAGAATTTATCGGAATGGTCAATTTCTACCATCGTTTCATCCCGTCAGCAGCCGCCATCATGCGGCCGTTGTTCCAGTGTCTGGCGGGTAAGCCTAAGGATCGGATCTAGTCCAAGGAGGCTGAGATGGCTTTTGAGGGGGCTAGTTCAGCGTTGGCCAATACCACTATGCCGGATACCCTAGGGCGTCGGCCTTAACAGCCCTCACCATGGACGCATCTGACGTCGCGGTAGGTGCAGTCCTCGAACAACGGGTAGGTAGTCGCTGGGTGCCGCTGCCGTTTTTCAGCAGGTAGCTGTGGGCCCCCGAGATCAAGTACAACGCTTTCGATCGGGAGCTCCTCGCGCTTTACCTAGCTATCCGCCATTTATGTTATTTCCTGGAGGGGCGGGCGTTCAACGCATTCACGGACCACAAGCCACTCATGTTCGCTTTGACCAAGGTGTGCGATCCCTGGTCCGCCAGGGAACAGAGACACCTCGCCTACATGTCCGAATTCACATCTGATATTCGGCATGTGGCGGGGAAGCTGAACGTTGTGGCTGACCCGCTGTCCTGTCCGGCAGCCCCAGAGGTTTCCGCTTTAAGCCTAGGGGTGGGTTACGCGGAGCTGGCCGCTGCCCAGCAGGCTGATGCCAGCATAGAGGTTTACCGCAATGCTGAGTCGGCCCTTAAATTGGCTGAGGTGCCCTGCGGCGCCACCGGCATGTGGGTCCTTTGCGATGTCTCGACGGGGAAAGCCCGCCCCTTTGTCCCGATTGCCTGGAGGCGTCGGATTTTTGACACCATCCACAGCCTAGCTCACCCGTCGATTCATGCCACCTTTGCCCTGGTTGCGGCCAAGTTTGTCTGGCACGGGTTACGAAAGCAGGTCGCAGCATGGGCCCGTTCTTCTATCCCCTGTCAGACTTCCAAGGTGCAGAGGCATGTGCGCCCGCCTGTGCCGGACTTTGTTGTTCCAGACGGGAGGTTTCTGCACATTCATGTCGACCTGGTAGGTCCCTTGCCGTGTTCGTGTGGGGCCACTCAATTACTCACTATCGTGGACAGGTTCTCCAATTGGGCGGAGGTAATACTGTTAACTGATGCCTCCGCTGATGCTTGTGCGTGGGCTATTGCCTCACATTGGATTGCTCGTTTCGGGGTCCTTTCAGATATTACTACCGATCGAGGGGCCCAGGTCACGTCCTCCCTGTGGAGTGGTATGGTGCAGCTGTATGGTGCGAAGCTGCACCAGACCACCGCGTATCATCAGAGTCAATAGGTTTGGTTGAGTTTCCACAGACACCTCAAGTTGAAAGCTCGGCTCACTGGCGAACCACGCCAAAGGAGGACCTCACCGCCTCCTCGGCCGAGCTCGTTTACAGATCGTTTTTGCGGGTACCTGGGATTTTCTGCCCATCCCCCGGAATCAAAAGGTCCCGGCTTCGGCGGTGTTAGCTGGCCTTCGCGAGCGGGCGCGCGCTTTGGTCCCAGTTCCCACTTCCCGACACGGGTCGTTCACGGTGCATGTGCCTACTATGTTACGGGATTGTGCTTATGTTTTCCTTCGTCGGGACGCTCACCGCTCGCCGTTACAGCGGGTGTGTTCGTCTCTGTCAGCCACTTCAAGCCAGCACAAGGCGACGAGGATAGCCCGGTGGCGGTGGCCACTCAGCGGCGACGAGGATAGCCCGGTGGCGGTTGCCACTCAGCGGCGACGAGGATAGCCCGGTGGCGGTGCCCACTCAGCGGCGACGAGGATAGCCCAGTGACGGTGGCCACTCAGCGGCGACGAGGATAGCCCGGTGGCGGTGGCCACTCAGCGGCGTAGAGGACGTTCGCCGGCCGTTTTGCCGCCCTCTGCACCTGTTACCCCCGGTTATGTTTCACCGGTTCCCTCTTCGTGTTTGTCGCGCCCCTCTGGTTCTATTTTGCCGGACCCAACGGTTACGCTCGCCCCACGACCACGAACTACGTGTTCCTGTTCAACCATCTGGTTACCCTTGAATTTCCGTACCGCGGATTCCGGGGGGGGGGGGGCATGGAGCGGCGCCTGCAGGCGCACGCAGGTATTGAACCTGGCGTTCGAAAGCCGTGGTCACGTGACTCGGGAGGGGCTGCTGGTTTTTCATGCAGTTTCGTTTGCACGGCAGTTGAGTGCTGACCACCGTTGTGATCAGACGTGTGGTAAGAACCTGTGAGATAAGAAGCTATTTTCAGAATAAAATAAGTTACAAAACTTAGTTGTCATTCTTGCGACCGCCAAAAGGGGATCTTATTGAAACATTTAAGATGATAAAGGGTTTGGACACGCTAGTGGCAGGAAACACGTTCCCGATGTTGGGGGAGTCCAGAACCAGGGGCCATAGTTTAAGAATAAGGGGGAAGCCATTTAGAACGGAGATGAGAAAACACCTTTTCCACACACAGCGGAATTCGCTGCCCCAGAGAGCGATGGAGGCAGGTCCTCTGGATACTTTCAAGAGAAAGCTAGATTGGGTTCTTAAATGATAGCGGAGTCAGGGGATATGGCGAGAAGGCAGGAACAGGATATTGACTGGATATCATCAGCCATGATCACATTGAATAGCGGTGCTGGCTCGTAAGGCCGAACGGCACCAATTGTCTATTGACCATCCCTCCCTGACCTCCCCCTTTCTGATACGGAACGGTCTGTCCTCAACAGAGGCCTCACCTTTGTTCCCCTCCGCCCCCACCTCAACAAGTTCCGGGTCAGCCACAATGTAGAGCGCTTCTTCCGTTGCCTCTGTCTCCGGGTTTTTTTCTATGGAAAGGAGTCCTCATCACCCAATGATGACCCCTTCCCACTTCTCCAATGGACCCCGTCCTCTTAGATTCTCCCGGATGGCCCTCTACCTTCTTTAGAAATTTTCATTTCCACATGGCGGTGGTACATCAATCGCCTCGAATTTTCCACTCCCCTTATTCACTCTAATCTCTACCCCCCCCCCCCCCCCCCCCCAACGAACGTACAGCCCTCCACTCATTCTGCAGCAACTCCAACAGGATAAAGAAAATTGCCGACAAGGGAGGTGCCGTGGCGCGCTGATCTCGACCAGACTGAGGCCAGGCAACAACTTTCAGACACCTCCTCCTACTTGGCCTTGGACCATCACCGCACAGACGAGCACCAGGCCTTAATCTCAAGCACCATTACTGATTTCATCACTTCCAGCTCTCTGCCATCTATAGCCTCCAACCTTATCGTTTCCCAGCCCCACATGGCCCGATGTTATCTTTTTCCCAAAATCCACAAACAGAACTGTCCTGGCAGACCCATTGTTTCTGCTTGTTCATGTCCCACCAAATTAGTTTCCACACACCTCGACTGCATCCAACAGATGTGGATAGCTTGCATGTCTTGGCCAGTATTGCTCCACAAGGAATCCACAGATCAGTTGCCGGGAGAAATGAAAGGCAACTTAGGGACACCCGCCATTCATGTCACTCCCATAAACCAGTCCCAAAACGGCTAAAGTCAAAGAAGAGCTTCCTTCACACAGTCCAGCCACTGTCAGTCTCCTCAAGCAACCAGCCTTGTGGGAAAAGAAACGCAGTGAAAACCACCACCATGTAAAGGTGTGACTGGACGACCTGGAATTTCCTCAAAAGGCTTCGTACAGGGATGGGCCGATGCAAGAACAATATGAGCAAATGGAGCTATGCAGATGTGGCAGACACAGAATGTGAATGTGGACCATCTGTACAACCCATGTCACACCTACTAAGATGCCCACGTCTTGGTGAGCAATGCTGCCTGGACCATCTAGCTGTGGCAAACGTGAAGGCTGTCCATTATGCAAGAGCCTGACCGAACATTTGAAACATTGAAGATGGACACGAAAGAAGAAGACCGTTTCTAGGACTCACCGTCTCCATCACAGGAAACAGACTATTGACCGACATCAACTTCAAACTTAGTGACTCCCATAGCTATCTTGACTACACTCCTTCCCAACCTGCTTCCTACAAAGTCTCTACCCCTAATCCCAATTCCTCCGTCTACGCCGCATCGGCGCTCAGGATGAGGTGTTCCATACCACTGATGCCCTAATTATTTAGGAGACGGGGGTTCCTCTCTTCCATTATAGATGAGCGCTTCTCCCCACTGGCTGAAAGTGGTGGTCTGACCATTCAGAGGCCACGCTACAGGACGCACTGAATGACAACAAATGGAATATGTTCCAATCAAGTTCCAGAGACGTCAGTGATTTTGTGGTGGTTGTCACGGACTTTATAGCAACACTAGCCTACAACATTGTTCCCACGGTAAGGGTTAGTTTCTTTCCTTGCCATAAACCCTGGGTTGATAGATCCATATGCGTCGCTTTGAATGCTCGCACTGCTGCTTAGAACTCCTGCCTGGTATTCGGTAACATGGGTGAATACAAGTAAGTAAGTAAGTAAAGGGCCTGTCCCACTAGCGCGCGATTACACACGGCAAGCGCGACCTACCGTGGTCGCTTTAGCCGCCCGGCCTCGCGTGACCCTGTCCCACTTCGATCGCCGGAGTCTCGTGGAGTTGCGCGGAGTTGTGTGGAGCTGGTCTCGACATCGCGTGGAGCTTTCAAAAACCGACACTGTCCAAAAATTCTGCGCGGCAAAATCCTGTCGGCCAGAATCGCATCGAGAACGTGAGTAACGTCTTGACGTTTTGACGTCGTGCGTCTTCAGCGTGGCGTTGCGTGATGACGTCACTGCCCGACGTCGTGCGACGCGCATGACCACGACAGATAAAACGCGCGCGTTTTGAAGACAACATACCATGTGTTCTTCCAACGGAGCTGCAGCCATCGATCATCGGAGACCATGAAGAGAACAAAGAATCCCAGGATGATCAGAAAGAAAGCCATGCAGGGTAAGGTGAAGCAGTTAATTGGACACAACATACAGACCCAGGAGGGTCCAGTCACTGCTTCCAGCCATGCTGCTGTTCCTGGCCCTGCTTCAGCTCCTGTCCCATCTCCTGCCCTATCTTACACCTCAACACCCTCACCAATTCCTTCCCCATCTTACTCACCTCCTTCCTCAGGTCCTTCCCCTGCTGTGCCCCAGCTCCTGCCCCATCTCCAGCTTCAACTCCAGCCCCAGCTGCTGCTGCAGAATGGGACTCTGATATCGCTCAGGAGACTGATGCCTCAGCTGTGCCAGCGGGGAAGAAGAGGACGAGGCTGGTCACGAGGCCTTATAATTTCACTAGGGAACAAGAGGGGGACCTGGCAGAGTGGTACCAGGCCCACCGTGAACTGTACAATAAGAGCCATCGTGATTTCAGAAACTCAGATCTACGCACCGCGATGCATGAAGACAAGGCGAAGGAGTTCCCTGACTGCTCTTGTAAGTACATACTTTGTAGTTTATCTACATTTCTGTGGTTGTAATTGTAGTTCCAATTAAGATTACAATTTGCTCATTTATTCTATGTTTACACAGATGACCAACTGTGCCAGTGGTTCAAAAGCCAGAGGACACGGTTTGGGAAACTGTCGAGCGGTCTTGCCAAGTCTGGCTCCGCCAGTAAGCCACTGACTGACAGAGAGCATAGTGGAGAAAGTGGGGGTTCGTGCGGAACCACATAGTCCGAGTGCAGGGCAAAGAGAGCGGCTGGAAGGTAAGGAAATTATGGGGCAATTGAAATTTGTTGGAGAGTGAGATAGTCAAATGATTAATTTGTGGTCACGTTCCTTGGTACATCCTGATGGCCTTGCACATTCATGATACACACTTTACTTTCTTCCAGCTCCCCGTGGGGGTCTCATCGTCCGCCAACCCAAAGGAGGGTGAGACAGATGCGCCAGAGGGACCTCCAGAGGAGCCCTCTGGGTCAGGCACTGCGAGCAAGCAGCAGCATGCAAAACGGACACTGGCCTGCACAACTGCGCCAGATTGCGAAACGCCTGTTGAACAACTTCAGCGGGAGATGTACGCGGATGTAAGTGCTTTCGGGTCAGCAAATCTCTTAACTCTCCCCTACGTGCATGTTTCGCCATCGCCTCCCAGAAAATACTCACCAGGATTGCACTCTCTTTGTTGCAGATTATGCAACAGGCTAAGACCACTGCCGAGACAATAAGCGGATTGTCGCAGCCAAGGACGTTGGAGGAAAGACGAGCTGATGCCTTCTCAGCGCTACTGAGGGAGGAGATGGTGCTAATCCCTGACTCACGATGGCACAACGTCTGCTTGGAGAACTTGGTCTTGGCAAGGGCGCACAGACTTCTTCTGCCGGTAAATCTTTCAATCAAAGTTCATTGGATTTATAAACGCTTTACTTTAATGCTTTCTATGAATTACTGACTACGAATTTCTTGGTGTTGCAGAGTCCGATGAGGCCCATGTCATACACGCCGCAACCACAAATGGGGATGACGGCACCACAACATGCTCCCCAGGTACACTGTGAAACATTTGTGAGTCTTCTGTCTGACTCAAGATTGTCTCTGACACACAGCTTGTGAAAGGTTGTGATTTGCTTTATATGATTGTTTGACTCCACATACATACTGACACGCTTATGTGTTTTGCCCACAGGCACTGATGGGATCCGGACCTGTGGCACACACGTGGATGGCAGGTCCAACCCCCTATATCAGGGCAGCCAGTTCAACACGGCGCCACGCATCACCCGGCATGTTTAGGCCTGGAGCAACGGAATTCCAGGCGCGATTGGAGGGTCCCGCCCAAAGTGCCAACTCCACCATCAATCTGTCCGACTATCTTATGGATGATTGCCCAGTGCAAATGGGCCAAAATGAGTGATGCTCTCTGCAACATTCACTGTTCTGTTTGCTTGAGTGTTGCAGATTTAAGTTAATTTCACAGTTTTATTGTTTGTTTGCATTAAATAATGGTAATGATTGTTATAAAGTCATGGGTCGTTATTGGAGATAACCTCACCCACAACTTGATTGTTGAACGTCAGTAACCTTTTCGTGTAGTGGTTCTTATTCATGGAGTTGATCTCTCATATGGAAACCACACCTAATACTGGAATGCATCTCAGGAATATAAAATCATCGCTCTATTAGATAAATGAAACACAGGCATTGAATTGCAAAGTGTGCTTTAAGACGTCCGGTAAAGCAGACGAATGCATTTATTGCTTTTAATCATGACAATCCAAAGAAAGTAAACTGTGCGATGTGCAAGGCATTATTATCACAGTATATAACTCATAACTCATAACTCATTACACAAACAAAAACCTTCCATTTGTGGAACTGTACATCAACTGTTGATCATCACCACATATTGTTCTGCCAGGGTACACTGCCTCGCTCGGAGTTGTAGTAAGCGCAGAGATGGTCCCGCTGCTCCTTTGCTCTTTTGTTGCTGGTGTTTCTTTGCAGTGCGCCTAGTGGCACCATCGGTGCAGCCTGTCCTGCAGCTCTCCAAGAACCTGGTGTGACTTCTCCTGTCTGTTTGTCCATCGTGTCACCCTCCACCATGGCTGCTGCTGCACCTCTGGAGCGGATCAGGTTGTGGAGGACACATGCCGCATAGACAATGGTCTGCACATTCTCGGGCTCCTGCTCCATTGTAGTCAGCAGGATTCTGAATCTGCTAGCAAGAATACCAAAAGCATTCTCCACGACCCTCCTTGCCCTGGACAGCCTGTAATTAAAGATCCTTTGCTCCCTAGACATCTGCCTGTGAGGGTATGGCTTCATCATCCATGGTCTGAGTGCGAAGGCATCATCACCAACCAATGCGTAGGGAATGTCAGGATTGTCTTCCCCCGGTAGAGGTTCTGGATCAGGAAGACCTGCTCTCCCTTCTTCCAGGGATTGCCCAAGGGAGGTCTCTCTCCAGATCCCTCCATCTGCGGCACTACCAGGTGTGCCCACATTCACAAACAGGAAGTTGTAATTTGCATCAACCACAGCCAACAGCACGATGGAGTGGAACTTCTTGTAGTTGAAGTATGTAGAGCCTCCCCTGGGTGGACACCGGATGGCCACATGCTTCCCGTCAACTGCCCCACATGTGTGCAGGAAGTTCCATCTGGTTTGAAAGCCATGTGCCACTATCCTCCACTCATCAGGTGTACTAGGGAAGTTAATCATTTCTTTATATGCAGTAATGATGGCATCACAGGTTTCTCGGACCACCTTGCTGATTGTGTTGTGAGCCACACGGAAATTGTACGAGAGGCTCTTGTATGAATCCCCTGACGCAAGGTAGCGGAGGGTGATGGCTAGACGCAGGTCTGGTTCCAGTGCCTTCCGCATGTGGGTGTCTCTTTTCTGCAGAAGAGGTCCGACTCGTGCCCTCAGCTCCTGAAACAGGTCAGGGGGAATCCTGGTGAAATTTCTAAAGGCAGCCTCATCTTTCTGCTGCAGATCCACCATCATGCTCTCATACTGGCCCAAAGTGGGTCTCATCTGGAACAAAGACCTCACCCACACAGACCTCTTCCTGGGTTTCTCCATGGCCTTCCTTCTTGAACTCCTTGCTGGACTCCTTGTTGCACTCCTGCCCAGCTGACCTGTCACCATGACTGCTGCTGCTAACAGAAGTCTCTCATGCTGTTGCAGCAATGCCAGCTGCAGCTGTTTCTGTGTGTGTTCCATGGTGATCACAGACAAGCAGCCTGCAGCCCACGTTTATATGATGAAAAATGACGTCACGCGCAACTTTCCCGCGGACTTCGCACGAACTTCACGTTAACTCGCACCGGGATTGCCCGACCCCCACGCGACCCCACGCGACCCCCGCATCCGAATTTGTCGCGCTTGCCGTGTGTAATCGCGCGCTAGTGGGACAGGCCCTTAAGTAAGTAAGTAGGTTTATTGGCCACGTATTCACATACAAGGAATTAGCCTTGGTGCTCCGCCCACAAGTAACAACATGACATACAGTGACAGTCACGAATGACTCAGAAAACACTAAACATTAATAATAATAATACATTAATGATAAAACACCATTGATCAAGCATGTGAACCAACAAAATACCAGATCAAAGGGAGGCTACAGATTTTTGGCTGTTGAGTAGAGCAACTACTCGTGGATAAATGCTGTTTTTATGTCTGACTGTGGCAGTTTTGACAGTCCGGAGTCGCCTTCCAGAGGGAAGTAATTCAAAGAGTTTGTGGCAAGGGTGAGAGGGGTCAGAGATAATTTTGCCCGCTCGCTTCCTGGCCCTTGCAGTGTACAGTTCATCAATGGAGGGAAGGTTGCAGCCAATAACCTTCTCTGCTGATCGGACGATTCGCTGCAGCCTCCAGCTGTCATGCTTGGTGGCTGAGCCAAACCAGACCATGATGGAGATCTATTCTACGATGGCCGTGTAGAATTGGACCATCATTACCTGTGGCAGATTGTGATTCCTCAGAAGACGGTCCTATAGACTGCGAAGGTCGGTGAGGGACGCAAAAAGGAAGTACATGGACAGGATGGAGTCGCAGGTGGAGCAGCGCGACACCGATGCCTATGGCAGGGGCAACGGACTATAACAAATTGCCAGAGCAGCACCCCCTCAATCCGGAGTGCCGGCGCCTCCATAGCTTATGACCTGAACTATTTTTATGTACAGTTTGAGGCGGGCTACAATACCACTATATCGCCGGCCAACAACATCATCATCAGCGCGGCTGGAGTGAGTTCCATCGCTGGGGATGAACACAAATTCTCGGTGACTGAGCAAAATGTGAGGATGGCTCTGGCGCGTGTGAACACAAGGAAAGCTGCGGGCCTAGATGGCATATCTGGGTGAGCACTAAAGACTTGTGCTAATCAGCTATCTCCAGTGTTCACAATATTCAACCACTCCCTGGCCATGTCCGTGGTCCCTACCTGCTTCAAGAGACCCACTATTGATCCAGTGCAGGACATGCCTCTACAGCCTGCTTGAATGCCTACCTCAGTCGTCATGAAATGCTTCGAGAGGCTGATAAAGGACTACATCTGCGTCTTCCTCCCTCGTACCATGAGCCTGCTGCAGTTTGCATATCGACCAAACAGATCCATGGATGATGCGGTCTCCCAGGTTTTCCCACTCTCTCTCACCTTGACAGCCAGAAGGGGGGCTCTGCGAGGCTGCCGTTCATTGATTACAGTTCAGCTTTCAACACCATAGTCCCCACCAGACTTGCTGAGAAGCTGCTGGACCTGGGACTGAACACTCCCCTGTGCCTGAGTCCTGGACTTCCTGACCGCCAGGCCCCAGGTGGTTAACGTGGGTAGACACACCTCCAAACCCTTCACCCTGAACACAGCATCCCCCCAGGGTTGCGTCCTCAACCCCCTACTGTACTCCCTGTACGCACATGACTGTGTGGCCAAGTTCTGCTCCAACTCCATCATTAGGTTTGCTGACGACAACGTGGTGGTGGGCCTGATCTCCGACAACGATGAGAAAGCCTACCTGGAGGAAGTGGCTGACCTGGCACTCTGGTGTCGGAATAACAGCCTCTTCATGAATGTCACAAAAACTAAGGGGCTGATTGTGGACTTTAGAAGGGCACAACAGCCAAGGATATGTACGCCACTGTGGATTAATGGGACTACTGTGGATAGGGTGAGCAGCTTTAAATACCTGGTAATCCACGTCACAGAGGATCTGACATGGACTAACACACATTGACACACTGGTCAGAAAGGCAAGGCATCGCCTTTACCTCAGGCAGCTGAGGAAATTCAGAGTCTCCCTGAGGATCCTTCAATCCTTCTATTCTGGAGCTGGAGAGCATCCTGACAGGAAACATCACTCCCTGGTTTGGGAGCAGCTCTGCCCAGGACAGGATGTCTCTGCATTCAGCCAAACGCACCATGGGAACTACATTCCCCCCCTCCCTGCAGGACCTATACACCAGGAGGTGCAGGAGCGACGTTTGTAGCATCATGAAGTACCCCCACCACCCCAAGAACAGACTTTTCCAGGTACGGCAAGCGCCTCCGCTGCCACGCAGCTAAAACAGAGAGACTGAGACTGAGATGGAGTTTCTTCCCAGACTGTAAACACTGATTTCACCAGGGCCCTCACCATGTCCCACATACTGCCCATCTCATGCACACAGACACACATAGATACTTATAATGCATACACTAGCTATCCACTGCTATTGCAAATAATGTTGCTCTTTTTTTTTTGTAAACTAGACCAAGTGCTGACCCGTTGGGTCTGCTCCCCCAACGCAAGTTTCCACCACTCACCCGTCCCCCCAATGCAAGCCGTTCCCCCAAAGCAATATTGGACCACTCAAGCATACCCCCAAACTGTGCAGGTGCGGCTCATTTCTCCTCATCCCCCAGCACTCACTCCTCTTCCTCTTTGCAATTAAAGGTGGTAGAGAGGGAGGGGTGGTAGAGAGGGAGAGGGGGTAGAGAGGGAGGTGGTTGAAGAGAGGGAGGGGGCTGGAGAGGTAGGGGGATGGTGTAGAAAGGGAGAGGGAGGGGGTGGAGGGAGGGGGGTAGAAAGCGAGAGGGAAGGGAGTTGATAGGGAGGGTAGAGGTAGAGAGGGAGAGGGGCAGAGATGGAGGTGGCTCGAGAGAGAGAGGGGGTAGAGGGAGAGGGAAGAGGTAGAGTGGGGGTGAGGGAGGGTATAGAGAGAGAAGGAGTGCTCCTCCCTACTGGAGTGTCCCGTCCTACCTTGCGGGTGCATTGTGACGCCTCTCGGGGTTTTTTTTCGAAATGCGTGAGTTTTTGGGGATGTTTTAAAAAAATTAAGTATTAATAACTGCGGAAATATAGGTGGAAATGCGACAGGGAGTCACAATGAACGGCGGTGCTGACTCGAAAGGCTGAATGGCTTCCTCCTGCACCTATTTTCTATGTAGGAAGATGTTTATCGCCATGACGGAAAAAATGTGAGTAGGATATGTGAAAATGGGAAGGCTGTGGCCTTCTGTTTGGAAGAAGATAGGAAAAGCAGATTGACACATCTTGGGCACACACACACACACAAACAAGACGAAGACTTTTAGTTATATAGAGATATTGTAAACATTGGTGTTTCTTTTTTTATTGTAAATACTGGTTCCGTTGTTTTGCACAATCCCATAAGCATTGCCACCTTAATTTCACTGTACATCCTGCATGTGTATGTGACAAATAAAATTATTGAATCTTGAATCTTGTTGCGTGAAGGAAACAAGATGAATCAGCAGGGAGCAGTCAGAGATTCTGAAAACTGTCTGAGGACTGTTAGTGAATCGTAACATTTAGTCATTTTGGTAATTTCCATGGCTAACTGAGCAACATAGCCTTCATAACGGTTGCCTAAGCTCATCTTGCTCAAAAACAGCAGTGATTGGGCAAACAATCCTGAAAAGAGTTTTGGGTTAAGTGCCGAGAGATACCTCATGCTGGAGTCTCCAGTGCAGACGGTTTGTGACAAGGTGAAATGTTTGGTTTGACAAAGCAATGCCTTCTGTGGTCTTACACATCGGCAACAAATGTTTCGCACTCCTTGCCTATTTGGGAGAATTTTAGAACTCAACAAAGGAGGACCAATAGATTGATAAGGTATGGCAAGACTCTTCAGGAGAGTAAACTGTTCAGTTGTGTATAATGGGGTTAAAGAACAAAATGGTGTTCAGATTGTTGCCATTCATGATAGATTAGTGATGTGGCTGACTGGACCAAATGTCATATTTATAAGTTTGCCAATGACACATGACCCAATTCAATTCTGGGTGCACAGGAAGATGTAAAAAAGCTTCAAACAGACAGAGATAAATTAACCAAATGAGTGACAACATGGGGTGCAGCAAGTCATCCACTTTGGTTCAAGTGTGGAGATTTTTCTAAATATGAGATTGGAAGATGTCCCAAGGGACCTTGTACATAAGCCACTGAAAGCTATCAATCGGGTGTAGCACATCAAGAATGTAAAGAGTATTCATTACAAGAAGATTTGAATACAATATGTCGAGGTAATATACAGGGATTTGACAAGGCAACATCTGGAATATTGTGTGCAAACAACGTATTTTCCTCTTAATAAGGATGTATTTATAATAGAGAATTCAACAAAGAATCAGCAGTCTCATTCCAAGGATGTACGATTTGCCACATGAAGAGGGTGAGTAGAGTTCTCCAGAATTTAGAAGAATGAGAGATGATCTCATTGAAATTTACAAAATTCTTCTTACATTGTCCAGTAGGTTGGATGTGGGAAGGATGTTTCTCTGAAAAGTCCCAAACCAGGTCATAGCCTCAGAATAGGAGACAGGCTAATTAAGATTGAGATGAGAGGCCATTTTTTTAGAAACCCAGATAGTGATAAACCTTTAGAATGGAGAAACTTACTCATTACGTTCATTCAAAACAGAGATAGATACATGCCTGGATATTCAGCAAATCAAGGGATATGAGGATAGTGCAGGAAAATGGAGCTGAGGTAAAGGATGATTGTCGTGAATGGTGGAGAAAACCTGGCGAGCATTCTCCTTCTCTTAATTCGAAAGTTCAGCTTCTCTAACTTGAGAAGGGGATGTGTGGTAATGTTTCAGGGGATAATGAGTTGAAACTAACATTTGTGTGCATCTGAAAGGCCAAGAGCAATGAACAGGTTTTCTAAAGAGCATCTGCTTGTAAACGGGAAGGCAAACAAGAAGAGCTTGGGTAATAATTGGCATCATCCAGCAGTGGGTTTTTCAGCAGCTTTGCCCAGCAGTGAAGCATTACTGTGAAGAAAATAACCTTGAGCTTGGAGCACTGCTGGCATGTGATAAATCCCCAACCCACCCAAAGATCCTTGACAGCCTTCCAATTTCCTTCAGTTCCTTGATCGAAACATGTCCCTCATCTAATCAATGGACCAAAACAAGTAAGTGTACCATCAAACAGCTAGCTGAATAACAATGGTTGATGTAAGCGGATGATTAGAATATTAAAAAAAAGGTTGTACAACATCATGAAGACCATCGATGATCTCAGGAGTCACCAGTACTTGCACAAGTGGAAGAAGATGATCACTGCGGGTTACACAAAAAGCTGGAGAAACTCAGCGGGTGCAGCAGCATCTAAGGAGCGAAGGAGATAGGCGACGTTTCGGGTCGAGACCCTTCTTCAGTCTGAAGAAGGGTCTCGACCCGAAACGTCGCCTATCTCCTTCGCTCCTTAGATGCTGCTGCACCCGCTGAGTTTCTCCAGCTTTTTGTGTAACCCTCGATTCTCCAGCATCTGCAGTTCCTTCTTTAACAAGATGATCACTGCCATTGACTAGCTAGACACACAAATGACACTGGACTAAGTTGACTTTGTGACTGACCCACAGCAGGCTCACAGGACAAGACTAATGAATGATCAGTTACAAGTAACATTAGCAAATTTGCAGGTCGACAAAAATCCTGGAGAAACTAAGCAACGGAGGCAGCATCTATAAAGCAAAGGAATAGGAGACGTTTCAGCTCACCCTTCTTCAGGCGCGACCCGAAACGTCACCTATTCCTTCGCTCCATAGCTGCTGCCTCACCCTCTGAGTTTCTACAGCATTTTTGTCTACCTTCAATTTTTCCAGCATCCGCAGTTCCTTTTTTAGCAAATTTGCAGATGACACAAGGCTGGGTGGCAGTGTGAACTGTGAAGAGGATGTTGTGAGGATGCAGGGTGATTTGGCCAGGTTGCGTGAGTGGACAGATGCATGGCAGATGCCGTATAATGTGGAAAAATGTGAGGTTATCCAGTTTGGTAGCAAGAATGGGAGGGCAGATTATTATGTGAATTGTTTCAGGTTAGGAAAAGGGGCAGTACAACAAGACCTGGGTGGCCTTGTACGTTAGTCACTGAAAGTAAGCATGTAGGTACATCAGGCAGTGAATAAAGCTAATGGTATGTCGGCCTTCATAATGAGAGGTGTTGTGTATAGGAGTGTAGGTGTGCAGTTTTGGTTTCCAAATTTGAGGAAGGACATTCTTGCTATTGAGGGAGTGCAGCGCAGGTTCACGAGGTTAATTCCCGAGGTGGCAGGACTGTCATATGATGAAACAATGGAATGACTGGGCTTGTATTCACTGGAATTTAGAAGGATGAGAGGAGATCTTATAGAAACACTAGACAAAGTGCAGACCCATTGGGTCTACTCCCCCAATGCAATATTCCACCACTCACCCATTCCCCCAATGCAACCTGTTCCCCAACAAAATATTCCACCACTCACGCAAAGCCCCCAACTGCGCAGGCGCGGATCATTTCCCCACAGCCCCCCAGCACTCCCTCCCCCTCACCCTCCCTTTTCTTTCCCCTCTCCTCCTCCCCTCCGCCAATCCCACCCTCACCTCTCCTTTTCCCTACCCTCAGTGATTCCCTCCATAACTCCTCTATCCTCCCAACTTCCCTCCTATCCTTCTACCCCCATTCCTCACCTCCCCTTTTATCCCCCCACTATCCCTCCTGACCTCCCCCCACTGCCCTCCTCTGTCTCTATTCCCCACTCCCTACCTCCCCCACTCCCTCCTCCTCACTCTCTATCCCCCCTCCTCCACCACCAGACATGATGCCCGGAAAAAACTGAAAAAAAGAGGAATATAGATTTCTCTGCAGATTTTGAAATTCGGCAAGGACCAACGCCGCCACGAGGCCTCACTGTCGCTGCGGCACCATCATTGCGCGGACTCACTGCCGCAGTCTTGATGCCTCATGGATCGCTGCGTAGAACCCTGGCCGGGGCCTCACGGTTAGAGACCCTGGTCAGACGAAGCGGCCGATGGTACCCGCAGCTGGGCACCAAGGAGGCCGTGAAGCGGGCTCGACTGCTCGCCCACACAGCACCACGGAGGTGCAGATGCACTTGATCTCCAGTCAGCGAAGCATTATTGATGCTCACTCCGCTCCTTCACCTTTAAATTCTCCTCACCGGGCGAGGCCGGCAACTGGCAGGAGAGACCAGTCAGTGTGGCGCTGACATACACGAGAGGAGACCAATCTGTGCATGCAAGGTTTCAAAAATCTTTAAACCTTAATAACTTTTAAGATATACCGTCGATTGGAACAAAACCTGGTACACTTTAGCACAGGAGAATGGTGAATAAGGTGGCAAATAATCGTAGCGCTATCGTGTACCATTTTTATACAAATAGGAAAACCATGCAAACCGGAAGAGCACATGATCAGAGTTTTAGTAATGTACTAGATCAAGTGGGACCCGTTCGGCCCTGTTCTCCTACTTGAGGGGGGGGGGGTTCTCTGCACTCACCCCGGACAAGGAAAATGATGGAATTCATGGAGGCAATCAATCATCCCCACTTTGGGGGGCGGGGGTGGGGGGGGGGAGGGGGATAACCGTGAATGGGCATCTTGGCCAGGCCCTGAAGCAACCCGACAGAGAGATCCTCCCCCCCCCCCCCCACCCGTTCGGCCCTCCCCACTCCCTGCCTGTGTCCACAACCAGGATCGTACGACTAAAATGCAACCAGAACTTAAGGAGCAGCTTCAGATAGTCGTACAGGGACAGCAATCTCAGACACTCCATATACACAAAGAAAAGTTCTACCTCACTGCAGAAAATACAGGCCGGTGAGCTCATGAACCGGACCTGTGCAACACTCTCCACCCCTCTTGCTCTATCGCTATCTCTCTTGCCCCCTCTCGCTCTCTCCCTCTCATTCTCCCTCTCTGTGGCTATTTTGGCCAGGCCCTCTCATGGCTGAAATGAGGCCCAGGCTAATTTCAATTTTAGAGGCCCCCAAACCATTATAGCTGGGAGTCCACATCTCAGAGGATCTGACATGGACATCACACGCTGCAGCACTGGTAAATAAGGCAAGGCAGCGCCTTTACCACCTCAGGCAATTGAGGAAATTCGGTGTCTCTGAGCATATTCCAGTCCTTCTAATCAGCGGCTGTGGAAAGCATCTTGTCCGGAAACATCACAATTTGGTTTGGGAACTGCTCTGCCCAGGACCAGATGGCTCTGCCGAGAGTAATGCGTTCGGCCAAACGCACTAATGGAACTACACTCGCCCCCCTGCAGGAACTATACATCCGAAGGTGCCACTCCAGAGTCAACAAGATCATGGGAGACCCCTTCTACCCCAGCAACGGACTGTTCCAGCTGCTACCGTCAGACAGATGCCTCCGTTGCCATGCTGTGAAAACGGAGAGGATGAGAAGGAGTTTCTTCCCAGAGGCCATTAGGACTGTAAACTCCTGACTCACCAAGGACTAACTTTACTGTACCAACTTACTGTTGTGTGGTGTCTTTTTAAAATTGCTGTTTTTTTCTCTTTTTTCCTCCCAAGTCAAGCTCCGATTTTTTTTTTAATTATTGGCCTCAGGCATAACGGCCTTTGCGAGGTCCGTAGATCTTCGCTGCTGACGGAGACACAGCAGCACGCTGTGGGGCTTCTCTGTAATGTCCATTTCGAAATAAATTGTCTGTGTAAAAACGCAATACGACCGGCACTCAATCAAATATTTGCTGTGCTGTGCAAAGGCAGCCGACTGATTAACTATTTGGCGCAGACCTGCGGAAGCAGGCCCACAAGCTGGATGATGAGGCCAAGACCATACGCCTCATGAGCCGAGCTCAAATAACACCCAGGGGCTCATCACACCGGGCACATCCCTATGCCTCCTTCCACACCAGGCAAAACCAGCCTAGGGGCTCCAGGACAGGAGGAAGACTGGAGTTGGAAGCACCAAGGTTTTTTTTAGGAGTAGGCCCCAGCCGGCACACGGGTCAGATGCTCAGGGGGCACCCGCCATCAGGCCCCCTTCCCAAGCCACGAGGACGGAAGCCAGGACCACACCGCCAGTAACGTCTAAGGTACACCTGGAACACCTTACACATCACTCACTCAAAAGTTGAGGGGAGATTGCAACATTTCTTGAATTAATTGAATTGGATCACAGCAGACCCATTCACACTGCACAGTATACAATGGTTTCAAAATTGAGTTCCTTCTTGATTCATCACAACCTACAGAAAATTTACCAAACCGCACATATGTGTTCTCACAACAGGAATGATTCGAGGCACAAGCTGAAATTCAGGCTTTACATACAAAAGGGGTGAATCAGCGGAATCAATAGGAATCACAGCAATTTGTATCCAACATATTCATCAAGCGGAAAAAGGATGGAGAATGTCATATCATCCTAGGCTTGACAGAACTCAATACCTATGTGCAGTATAAACATATAAAAATGGATAACTTTGGCACAGCCATCCAACTGGTTTCCAAACGATGTTATATAAGGCATGCATTGATCTTAATGATGCATACTACTCAGTATCCATTCACAGGGAGCACAAGAGATATTGGAAATTTAACTGGATGGGGAAACTGTGGCAATTCAAAGCACTGCCTTATGGGCTGACTTCAGCTCCCAGACTATTTACAAAATTACTAAAACCAGTTCTGAAACTACTACGAGCTCAGAATCACATGGTTATGGCTTATTTGGATGACATTTTAATAATTGGGGACACCAAGGAATCAGCTGAATCATATGTTTCAGCTACCAAATTCATGTTTGGGAGATTGGGGTTTCTAATCCATCAAGTAAAGTCAAAATTGACTCCAACCAGGATAATTGATTACCTGGGGTTCACATTTAACTCAATTCAAATGTCGGTGACACTGCCAAGTCAGAGTTAATGGAAGCCTGCAATAAGCTAATTGTTAAACAGCAGCCAACAATCAGACAAGCAGCAAGTGTAATTGGCAAGCTTGTGGCAGCTTTTCCAGCTGTTCGCTTCGGACCTTTGCACCATCAAAATTTACAATGTGCAAAGAAACGGGTACACAAATCCCACGCAGGCCAGTTTGGAAGACCCATGCAATTGCCACCAGAGGCCATTGCTGAATTACCCTGGAGGGCAACTAATGTACATCACTGCTCTAAGAAAATTCTAGTTGATACACCATCGGTAATCTTACAAACCAAAGCAAGTGGCCTGGGCTGGGGAGCAACATATACCATCTCCAACTGCAGGGGTAGATGGAATGTGCAGGAGTCCTTAATTCTTCAGGACTATGCACCATGTGCATGCTCAACTACAGATTGACAACACCACGGCAGTGGTGTATGTCAATCACATGGGTGGAATAAAGTCTGTATCTTGTGACAAATTGGCATTGGTGCATTGCAAGGAACATTTGGGTCACAGAAATCTACGTACCAGGTAGATACAACATGATGGCGGACACTAGATCACGGAAATTCAATGATAACACAGAATGGATGTTGAATCATGACGTGTTTAACATTGTCCCCTATATGGCTACCGGATATTGACTTGTTTTCATCCAGATTGAATCACCAGTTACCCAAATATGTGCCATGGGAGCCAGACCCAGGGGCAGTAGCAATAGATGTATTCACACTGCATTGGGGAGGAATTTTCTTGTATGCTTTTCCTCAATTTTGCCTCATCAGCCAATGATTGGTAAAACTAAAGCAAGACCATACCACAAGCATTTTGATAGTGCCAGACTGGCCTCCGCAATCCTGGTCCCCAATAGTCCTGGGAATAATGACAGCCTCTCATGGCTGTCTCCAAAAGCAGGGATCTGCTGGTTCACCCAGGAACGGGAGGGCAAACATCCACTACATGACTGAATCAATTTATTGATTTGCAGATTCTGAGGAGACCATACCAGGCTGACCGGACAGTGCATGTGACAACAGCAGCCGGGAGGGACAGTACACAAAGGCAGTACATCTCTCACATCCAGAAGTGGGAGGTGTACTGTCATGTCTCCAACATATCATATGATACAGTGTGCATCATGGATGTTCTGGAGTTCCTATCTACTTTATAACATGACCATAAATTAGGCTACAATGCCATCAACAGTGCCAGGAGTGCACTATCTTCATATTTAGTGCTGGGAACGAGGCACCATCCGGTAGGAACACACCCCTTAATTACCAAGTTCATGAAGGGAATATACAACACAATACCACCCAGGCCACGGGAAATACAGACATTTGGGAGGTGAGCTTGGTGCTAACACTGCTTCGCCAGTGGACACCAGCCACCTCCTTATCCTTAGCCAAGCTCACCCTCAAGGTGGTCATGCTGATGGCGCTGGTAAAGACGCAACAAGTCCAAACGTTGCACAAGCTACGACTGGACAACATGACCACCAATGTAAACACCATAACCTTCATCATCAACGACTTAATCAAACAGAGCAGGATGGGGGTACCAGGGCCCAAGATTGAATTCCTGGCATACCCCGAGGATCCACGATTATGTGTAGTCTCTCACTTGCACCAGTACATAAAACTCACGAGGAACCTCAGAGTCTCTGAGTTTGCTGTCCAAATCAGCCACAAGAAACCACACCACAGGGTATCAGCACAAACCATCTCCAGATGGTTAAAGGAAGTACTGGCAGGTGCAGGAGTGAATACTGACACTTACAATTCTCACTCCACCAGAGCTGCATCAACTTCGGCAGCGAGGGCTATGAACGTTCCCCTCAACACCATGCGACTGCAGGATGGGCCAATAAACGGATGTTCCACAGGTTTTATAAAAAACCTATTGCTGGACCGGGGGTGTTTGCATGTACTATTTTAGATTCTGTTTTATGGTTTCCCCCCCAGGTTGGGCGGGGTCACTATTATTTTGTTTTTCACATTAAAGCAGCAGTATTGTTACCTAACTACGTTATGTCTGAATGCATTAATTTTTTTCTCACTCATCCATAGGCAATCCATTCAGTGTGTGATGCCTCGACTCGACCCAGCGTGAAATCACAGAGCTTTGAAATCTTCACGTAGTCACTCACGTGACTCCGAAGTAAAATAGAGAGATTAAATGAGAACTTACCAGTTTGAAGTTTGATCTTGATTTTATGAGGAGTTACGATGAGCGATTACGTGCCCACCATTCCCAACCCTCATATTATCAGGTCATCTGGTAGTTCAATTTCGCCAAATCTTACTATCTACAGGTCAACCTCTCTTATCTGTGATTTCACACCACTGCTTTGAAGATTGACGCGCAAGCGGACTGACGGCCTTCTTCACGTAATCACTCATCGTAACTCCTCGTAAAATCAAGATCAAACTTCAAACTGGTAAGTTCTCGTTTAATCTTACTATTCTGTTCCATTCTGTTTTGTCGTTTTTTTGCACAATCCGCAAGCAGTGCCACTTTTCATTTCACTGCACATCTCGTATGTGTATGTGACGAATATACCTGACTTGACCAAGATCAAGCAGAGCCCCCTCAATTTTAGAGGACTCCAAATCAAGATCCCTTTGATGCAGACAGGCATGAGGCTCTTGCCAAATGGCACAATCGTTGGCTCCCCCTCTGATCAGGCCTGCCTTTGACAAACCTCTCCTTCTGCCGCAATTACCGTTGACAACATCCCGTTGTGATGTCATTGTGGCACTCGGCAGCTTGAGAGTCAATTGTTATTGGTGCACTGTGAGAGGCATTGTAACATCATCATTTGAAGTTGCTGGGAAAAGGCTCTCTGTGAGAAGCGGTTTTTGGCTTTTTTTACAACTTTAATTGCGAATAACGTGAAATATAGGATGAAATGTTAAGTGAACCTGAGTACGTCGTGGACGGTAAAAATGTGTCAGAATATATAAAAATGTAAGCACAAGCGCGTAGCATTTTGAGGAAGATACAAAACATACACGGACACACGCACATGCGCAATATGAGACTTTTATAGGTGTACTAGTCCAAGTGCGTTGGGGGAGCAGTTGGGTCTGCTCCCCCAACGCACCCGCCCCTCACCCGTGGCCCCCATAGGAGGCGTGGTACTCCAACTCAAGCCGTTGCTGAAGGTCAGATTCCAGCCCTCCTCAGCAAAGATCATAGGTCGTCAGCCTCCCCCAGGAGTTGAGAAAGAAATCCCAATAGCATCTACCCAATTGCAATACAAATTGACCCTCCCCCTCCTGTCCTGCCAGCTCCACCAGCGGTAAGTACGAACTTCACAGGTAAGTGTTTTAAGAAGTATTTAAACTCCGTCAAGCTGGCTCGAGCAGTCAGTTGAAGTTGGTGGTATGGAGCGGTCAGATAGGAGAGTTCGCAGCAAACGAGGATCCAGCGATGCGGATTCGCAAATTAGATCGGGTTGGGAGATTAGAGAGGCAACGCCGGTTCCGATACCGGCTGCCGTTTTACCGACAGCCGTTATACCAGCTAGTGAACTTTCCACACCAGCTCCAGGGACTCAGGAGCTTGAGGCCACTGATAGCCATAGGAAAGCTAAAAGAAAGTCTATCAGACCCGTTTTGTCTGACGGGTCTGAAGAAGAAGGAGACTCCCCTCCGGATAATAAAAGAATGTAGGGGAGAATGCAAAACATGGAGAAAATGCTACAAACGTTGATTAACCAAGGGTCAAAGGCCCGATTGATTCCCCAGACAGCTGCTCAAGGAGGCCCATATGAGGAAGAATATGTGGATTATCAGCAAGGGGATTTCCTTCCAGCTCCTTGTATAGGACTGGAGGATGCCTCCCTATAGTATGACTTGGGAGAAGCAGGGCAGGATGAAGCTGACCCTGATTCTGGTGTCCCTGCTCATGTGCATACACCAGAGCACAAGAGCCACGCTCCGGGTGTCCCGGAAATAGCAATGAGTTTTGCTATTCCGGAAGGGACTGGTGAGGCAATGGACGAGTATCTTGCCAACAATATAAATTATTTGGTGTCTCACCAGCTCCAACAAACTATGATGCAAGAGACTACTGGTAAATATAAAACACCTGTCAATTGTGCATCACTCAAGGTGCCCACGGTGAACCCAGCAATCTGGGCACCCATGAGTACATCTATGAGGGGACAGGAGGTTCGGCTTCAACACGTCCTCCAACTGGTGGCTGCAGCAATTACTGTATTTCGCAAAATGGTCAAAGGGACAATGATCACGCAAACCCAGAAATATATGTTGCCCTTTTATGCAATGCATTTTTTGAGGTGAATTGCATCAGGAAAATTGCCATCAGGCCAACACTAAATAATAAATTTGCTGCTTTATGTAAGGCAACTAATGTGCGAACGCCTGAATTCCTATTTCGAGCAGACCTCGTCAAACAAATTCGAGAAATCAATGATGAGGCTAAGACAATTGGTTTAATGAAGCCAAACAACTCAAGGCCACCGATACGAAAGCCTGGTTTAATGTACCGAAGATCGGATCCAGGTTCTGGGCCCAGCAGGGGGAGGCCAGTGGGGCAACGAGTTTACCCACCGAGACAGACCAGCTACAACCCCAATATGGGCAGACAGCAAACTTACAGGCCAACTGTAGAGGTACAGGGAATTTTTGTTAAGGATAACGTTTCTGGTGGACAACCTCCTATTGGAGGTAGATTACAATTGTTTTATAAGGAATGGTGCTGCATAACGTCTGATATGTTTATATTAAATACTGTGTCAGGTTCTACCATTGAGTTTATCTCAGGAATAGATCCACCTCAACAGCACATGCCTAATAAAATGTTGGTGTTTTCTGCTCCAGAGACTGAACAGGTAAACAATGAGATTAAGAATTTATGCCAAAAGGAGTGATTGAGAGAACCATTAATCATCCTCAACAATTTGTGTCTAACATATTCCCCAGACCTAAAAAAGATAGGGGTTGTAGAGTAATTCTGGACCTCACTCACTTAAATTCTTCTGTTCTATATAGGCATTTTAAAATGGACACCTTCGTCACTGCTAACCAGCTGTTATCACAGGGCTGTTATATGGGAACTATTGATTTGCAAGATGCGTATTATTCAGTGCCAATTCATGCCCATTATCGCAGGTACTTGAAATTTAATTGGATGGGACAACTGTGGCAATACAAAGCATTGCCTAATGGATTAAGTTCAGCCCGTAGACTATTTACAAAATTGTTAAAACCTGTGCTGGGGCTATTGAGGGCCCATAATCACATTGTCATGGCTTATTTAGATGATATCTTAATTATCAGCAACACTAAACAGCTGAAGAGTCGGTTGCAGCAACCAAAAATGTGTTTGAAACATAGGGGTTTTTGGTCCATCCAACTAAGTCCAAGTTACAGCCAACCCAAAATATTGAGTATTTGGGATTTATTATTGATTCAGTTGATATGACAGTAACATTACCAACAGCCAAGGTTGTGGATATTGCTAATGTCTGTACTTGCCTCACACAAAAACATTATCCCTCCATCCGAGAAGTCGCTAAGGTCATTGGGAAATTGGTAGCAGCTTTCCATGCAGTACAGTTCGGACCTTTGCATTATCAACATTTGCAAAGGGCAAGAGAACAAGCACTAAAAGAGCACAATGTAACTCCTCATAAAATAAGGATCAAACTTCAAACTGGTAAGTTTTGTTTAATCTTACTATTTATGACCTACTCAAACAGAGCAGGCCAGAAGTGACAGGGTTCAAGATTGTTTTTTCGGCATATGAAATATGGAAACAGGGTTGTTTATCAGTTACAAGAAGCCACACAAGAAAGTGTCAGTACAGACTATATCGAGGTGGTTGAAACAAGTATTGGATGATGCAGGTATTAACACTGATGTTTCACATCTCATTCCACTAGGGCAGCAGCAACGTCGGCGGCAATGGCAATGGACGTTCCCATCGACCATATTCTCGCAGCCGCCGGGTGGTCAAATGAGTTGGTTTTTCAACATTTCTATCATCGGCCGATTGCCGATCTGGGGCTGTTTGCTAATCCCGTATTAAGTTCTGTTTAAGTTCCCCCTGGTTTAGAAGGGTTACTGTTATTTTGTTATTCAAATAAATTTGCTTCTGCATTTAATGCAATGTCAACATTAATGCATTACTGATTATTTCTCATTCCGAGTCAAACAATGCAGTGAGAAACCGGGATTTTAATCTGTGCATGAAATCACAAAGCTTTGAACCCTTCACGTAATCACTCACGTGACTCCGGAGTAAATCAGTAAGATTAAACGAGAATTTACGAGTTTGACGTTTGATCTTTATTTTATGAGGAGTTACATTGGTGATTACGTACCCTCCACGCCCAACCCTCTCTCACAAAGGTCATCTGATAGTTCTCAAGTTGCTCATCTTACTATGTTACTTCGATGATTGTTATTTGTGATTTCATACTGCTGCTTTGAAGGTTGACGCGCAAGCGCACTAGTGGGACCTCTTCACGTAAACACCAACGTAACTCCTCATAAAATAAAGATCAAATTTCAAACTGGTAAATTATCATTTAATCTTACAATTAAACATAAACTGTGTAAGTGTGGCCTTTTCTAGATCTAAGAATTCATTAGGAATTAATTATCTTTCTCTTGCGGTTTTGGTACCTCAAAGCCTGCTAGTAAGAGTAGCAGCAATGGGATCAACCATCTGACCAGCTGTGGCACATCTCCTGATGGCAGAAGACTTCCCACTGTGCTGCTGCCTATCACCACCAAAAGGTTGTCCTACATGATTCATAGGCACGCCAGACAGGTGGCCACCAATTTCTCTTGACCTTGTATCTGCATAAGCCCAAATTGGGCTCAGTATTGTTTCGTCAATTTAGCTACTGACACCACTGATACAATAACGGCAACAGTTGAGCAAAAGCTGAGCAAAGTAATCTAATGATAGGCATCATGAGGATTGAGAAGATACTGAAATTATTTTTTAATAGCCCAGGTTGGGAGTGCGGCTCCATTGTAAAGAGACATATGACTCCGACTACAGCCAAACACAAAGGCCCGTTGCAGTCGTCGCCTCTTCCTGTGACCCGCTGACCCTCTCCACGCTCGGCCCTCATCAGCCCTTGTCCCTCCCAACCGGGGAACAAGGTCTGAAGAGGGCAGGGTGTGGAGAGGGACATCAGGTCATGGGAAGAGGCGACGGTTATAACAGGTCTTTGCAACCAGCTCCAGCCGGACACAAAGGCCTGTTGTAGCCGTCGCCTCTTCCCGTGACCCAATGTCCCTCTCCACGCCCAGCCCTCTTCAGCCCTTGTTCCCCGGTGATGGGGGGGGGGGGGGGGACGAGGTAGGTAGCTTCGAATTCCGCGGTCATTTGAGGGCCGCAGTTCGCCTCTATTCTATTTATACCCATGTGGGATGGCTCAACAAAGGTGCATGTGTAAATGACTCGGTAGAAAAATGGTAAGATTTATAATTTTATCAAGAATAGTGGAATTTTTTTAAGGGTGATAAATATTTTAATGATTAATACTTACCGTTTAAAAGTGTTTTCATTTGAGATAGATCCCCCATAAAAAAATATGCTGACTTGAAATTTCACAAGTAACCATCGGGACGTGTTGTTTTCCGGTGGGGGGGGGGGGAGGGAGTGCTCGTCGAAAATCGGGAGAAACATTTTTTAGTAACACTTTATTCATTTAGGGTTTAATCTTTATTTATGAGGATGTTTATTAACAATATGAAAAAATAAGAAATGGGATAGTATTATGAATTTTCCTTATATTCAGCATCGAAGTGGCGGGACACTAAAGTAGACAGTTACTGAAGAATCCAGTTACTGAAGAATCCCCCCGATGCGGGAGCTTGATCGCTTCAACGTGGACGGCTCGAACGCTGCCGGCTACCGGAGTCAAGATCATCCCATGAACGGAGGGCTCGGGATTCCTGACCAAGGAAGAACAAAAGGAAGGACTTGAACTTTATTTCGCCTTCCATCACAGTGAGCAATGTGTAGGAGTCACTGTGGTGGATGTTCATGTTAAAATGTGTTTTTGAGTGATCTGTTACTTTTAATTGTATGATGGAGCTGGCCAATGAAATTCCTCGTATATTGCAAAACATACTTAGCAAATAAAGTGTGATTCTGATATAATTCAATCATTTAGATGAAGGGATTCAAAGTTACATTAGCAAATTTACAGATGCCACAAAGCTAGGTGGCAGTGTGAATTGTGAGCAGGATCCTATGTAGACAGTTACTGAAGAATCCAGTTACTGAAGAATCCCCCCGATGCGGGAGCTTGATCGCTTCAACGTGGACGGCTCGAACGCTGCCGGCTACCGGAGTCAAGATCATCCCGTGAACGGAGGGCTCGGGACTCCTGACCGAGGAAGAACAAAAGGAAGGACTTGAACTTTATTTCGCCTTCCATCACAGTGAGCAATGTGTAGGAGTCACTGTGGTGGATGTTCATGTTAAAATGTGTTTTTGAGTGATCTGTTACTTTTAATTGTATGATGGAGCTGGCCAATGAAATTCCTCGTATATTGCAAAACATACTTAGCAAATAAAGTGTGATTCTGATATAATTCAATCATTTAGATGAAGGGATTCAAAGTTACATTAGCAAATTTACAGATGCCACAAAGCTAGGTGGCAGTGTGAATTGTGAGCAGGATCCTATGAGAATGCAGGGTGACTTGGACTGGTTGGGTGAGTGGGCAGATGCATGGCAGATGTGGTTTAATGTGGATAAATGTGAAGTTATCCACTTTGGTAGCAAAAACAGAAAGGCAGATTATTATCTAAATGGTGTCAAGTTGGGAAAAGGAGAAGTACAACGGGATCAGGGGGTCATTGCTCATCAGTCAATGAAAGTAAGCACGCAGGTACAGCAGGCAGTCAAGAATGCGAATGGCATGTAGGCCTTCATAACAAGAGGAGTTGAGTAGAGCGCAGAGTGGTCTCTGTCTGCAGTCCTTTCACCCTTTTTAATTGTTATTATTTGTCCTGTTAAAAAACAAAATGTTAGTTGGCGGTCTTTTATGTGGTGGGTGGGGGATGGGAAGGGGGAAACTTTATTTCATAGTCCCCTACCTCGTCGGAGAAGCGACTTCCCTCCGAGCTGTTTCATCGTCGCTTCCTCGCAGCCTACCATCGGACTGGGACTACAGCATCGGCGGCGGCGCAGCATTGGAGTACCAACACGGAGCGGGCGATGCCTGACTGGGTCGCCAAGCGGTAAGCTCCGGAGTGCAGTGACTGCCGACTCCAACAACCGAGGAGCTGTTGCTGCGGGCGTCCAGCGCAGGCGGCGCTGGATTTAGAAAACCGCGGAGCCTGGGATCCGAGATCGCCGGAGTCGGCCAGACGATTTCGGGTGAGGACTTCGGGTGCCGCGGTCTCCGGGGAGGGAACGACCGCTCCAGACATTTCCAAGCCGCTGAGGAATGTTCACCCGACGCCGGAGTTACATCTTCGCGGCAAGAGGGCCTGAAAACATCGGACTGGCTGCGGAGGCCACAAATAGGTCCCAACCTCGGGTGATCACAGAGGAAGAGGACTGAAACTTTCTGATGCCTTTCCCCACAGTGGAATTTTTTATTCTGTTGCGGGGGGACGTTCATGTGAATTCTATAATGTGTTGTGTCATTTTTCTTATTTTTAATTTTTTTTCTATGGATATACCTGAAACTTAATTATTTATTTTATGTAAAGCTCGTTGGTTTCAACGTGAGTTGATTTAAACGTGCTATATAATTAAAATTTACTTACTTCTGCAGTTGTATAGGGCTCTAGTGAGACTGCACCTGGAGTATTGTGTGCAGTCTTGGTCCCCTAATTTGTGGAAGGCACTATTGCTATTGAGGGAGTGCAGCGTAGGTTTACAAGGTTAATTCCCAGGATGGCGGGACTGTCATTTGCTGCGAGAATGGAGCGGCTGAGCTTGTATACTCTGGAGTTTAGAAGGATGAGAGGGAATGTTATTGACACATATAAGATTATTAAGGGTTTGGACACGCTAGAGGCAGGAAACATGTTCCCGATGTTGGGGGAGTCCAGAACCAGAGGCCACTGTTTAAGAATATAAGCCATTTAGAACGGAGATGAGAAAACACTTTTTCACACAGAGTTGTGAGTCTGTGGAATTCTCTGCCTCAGAGGGCAGTGGAGGCCGGTTCTCTGGATATTTTCACGAGCGAGCTAGATAGGGCTCTTAAAGATAACAGAGTCAGGGGATATGGGAGAAGGCAGGAACGGGATACTGATTGGGGATGATTAGCCATGATCACATTGAATGGCGATAGTGTCTATTGTAGCATCAATAGTTATGACACAACCTGGTTATGTGAAAGAGATAACTCCTCTGAGCATTTGCTTATGATACCTTGCCTGCAGTTTAAACATTGTTCTTACCTTGGGTTTTGTAGGCTGGCAAATCCTTCTGAGAGTAATAGGCACATCATCGTTCAAATGCTTATTGGTCATTGTGAAAACATCTTTCTATTACCTGCAACCCCAAAAAAAGCCTGGAACGTATTCGCGAAAAGTGGAGCAGATACGATTATGGCGTTTAAGAGACTTTTAGATGGGCACAAGTATTTGCAAAGAAAGGAGGAACTCTATCGTGTGTTGTGTACTTTAATTGTATGGCTGAATGGTGAACACACATTTCACTGTGCCAACTGTGATAAATAAATATATCTTGTATCTTGTATATGGTTTCAGTGGACTATTTCTGCACATTCTGTCTCTAACCAAGGATTGTATTCATGTGTGGTAATAATTTACTGTGAAACAGGAATTTCACTGTACCAAAGTACACATGATAATAAAGAAGCATTGAACAATGGTGAAGATGATGGATGAATTACTGTAGTTGTAAAGCATGTAACGTGAGAAAGACACTGCCTTTCACGGAGAGGTATATATAGCTCCTCATAAACTGTGATGAACCAGTATATGAAGCTGAACACTTCATAAGCCAGAAGGCATTAGTGACCGCCATCTGACTGCCAGCATGCCAGTCACATTAAAAGCAATTAGTGGACAACAGGCAAGCTGTGTGAAGCATCCAAAGTTTTAGGAAGAGTAACAAAAAACTTAAGCAATACGAGGAAATATAGTGGAGAAAGTGTGATGACTCCCTAAATGTCGCTCTGATCGAAGTTTCTGGTAGGCAGGCCAGGAGGAGCTGAAGACCTGCACCACAAACTGTGCCTGTCAACATGTGACAAGTTACTGAGCTGCCAGGACAAGCCTGAGACTGCCAGCGCCACCTCACCAGCCCACTGATGTCGGAGGACTGCGCTCCTACATGGACCCAGATCTTATTCTCACCATCCTCCTTCACTGTAAATAAACCTGTTCATGCCATTCACCTTAACACAAGTTGGTCGGTGTTATGCGCTCCCTCTGCTGGTGTTATATGGTACTCACCTGTTTCTCTGTTTTCTCCTGAGTGCAGGCCTCATGGCTGTGAGTCAGGAATCGTGGGTTTAAAGACTCCTGTACCCGATTGGCCAAGCTGCATCATGTGACTCATCAGGACCTTAAAAAGCAGTCTCCCAAGTTTCCGCCTCTTCTTCTTTTTGCTTCTTCGCCCTGCACAAGGCAGTGAGCACCGCGGCTGGTGTGAGCGTAGGGGGGTTGGTTCTGGCCACATGGCATAGGAATTTATGTATCCTCCCCAGTACATGATGTTAACAAATAGTGACTTGGGACGGATGAGGGCTGGCTTTACTGTTTTTGTGTGTTTGTTTTAGGATTATATATCTTTCCGGCAAGTTTAGAGTCTCCAGTCCGACGGCCCATTGTGTGGCTGGCTGGAGCAACTGTTAAAATTGTTTGTCAGTCCCTTCACCTTCCTGACTGTGTGGTTTGAATCAGGTTTGGGTTTTTGTCCTCAAGTGAAATAATTAAACTCTTTTTGAACTTGAACCTGGTTGTGACTTATGTTACTCTGCTCTTGAAGTACCTGCTTTTGGGAGTCGTAACAAAATGGGGCTTGTCCAAAACTTTAAGCCCCCTAGACGTTTTGGGGGTTTTTTTGGTAGGCTTCTGGTGGCTCTGGAAGTGTGTGTTGTAAGGGAATGTTTTTACTTCTCTGCTTTGTGTTTCTAGTAACCTGTTGTTTTGGCTATTGTGGTAGCATTTGCGATAAGGAAAAATGGAATTTAAAGTGGAAGAGTTTGTTCAGGCTCCTAGCCTAGAGAGGTTTGATCAATGTACTAAGGGAAATTTAGTGTTGCGTGTAGAAAGCTATGTCGTTTCTATTAATAGACAAGAAAAAACACAGTTAATTAAGACGTTGTTAAGGACTGCTTTGGTTGACAAAGGGGTGTTGCCTAGTGGTCCTGACAGTCCTAAACCTCTTATACAACCAGGTCGGAACATGGAGGACATCATTAAACGGAAGGAGATGGAGCTTGAGTCACAGAAAATGGCCTTTAAAAAGGATGAGCTCATGCAAGCTCTTGAAATGAAATGGCTTGAGGATGCCCAAGCTCTTGAAATAAAACGGCTTGAGAAGGAAACCAAAAAGGATGCTCATGCTCTTGAAATGAAACGGCTTGAGGATGCTCAAGCTCTTGAAATGAAATGGCTTGAGAATGCCCAAGCCCTTGAAATGAAACGGGTTGAGAAAGAAGTAGATAATTCCCGGTTCTCTCTTAGAGAGCAGGAGTTTGATGTGAGCAGAAATATTCGCTTGGTTCCACCATTCAGTGAAAAAGATGTTGATAAATATATCACTGTGTTTGAGCGTGTGGCAAAATCACTGAAATGGCCTAAGGGCGTGTGGACATTGCTGTTGCAATGCGTCCTTGTTTATAAATCGTGTGAGGTATATTTGTCATTGTCTGTAGACAATAGCCTTGACTATGATTTTGTAAGAGCTGCAGTGCTCAGAGCTTATGAGTTGGTTCCTGAAGCGTCAAAAATTCCGGCGTTTCAGGAAATATGATACCCAAACATATGTTGAATTTGCTCGCGAAAAAGAGGCTCTGTTTGACCGCTGGTGTGCTTCTCAGGGGGTAAAAGATTTTGACCAAATAAGGTCCTTGATGATAATGGAGGATTTTAAAAACTGTCTTCCTGAAAGAGTGACAACATATCTTAATGAGCAGAAGCTATATGAAGTGTCTAAGGCCGCTGTATTGGCGGATGAGTATGTGCTCACTCATAAGGCTGTTTTTGGGGAAATGTCCTCTGGTTTCAGTGGGAGACCTGTTGATCGTGGTGGTTCTGCTGGTAATGGTGTTAAAAGTATGTCTGTACCTGTGGATGGCAGCCCTTCGAAGCAGTGGCAGGTCAAGGCTGATAAAGATGACAGGGATTTGAGGGCTAAGGACAGTCCTATGTGCTTCTATTGTAAGGAGAGAGGGCCCATTTTAAGATTGTGGCCCGCTCTTAAAAAGAAAAATGCGAAGCCGGTGGCTTTGGTCAGTATGCAGAAGGCACTTGCGATTTCTGTGGTGCCTGAGATGGATGGTTGTAGGAATTATTCTGCGTTTGTCATGAATGGTTTTGTGTCTCTGGAGAATGGGGGTAGTAAAGTTCCGGTGTCCATCTTGCGTGATACTGGTGCTTCTCAGTCCTTAATTTTTGATAATGTACTACCGTTTTCTGAGAATTCATGTTGGTTCTAGTATCTCAGTTGTAGGATTTGGTATGGATGGCATGGTGGTGCCATTGCATGCTGTTAACCTAGAGTCTGAGCTTGTTTCAGGTCGAGAAACTGTAGGGATACGGCCACGTTTTCCCATTGAGGGAGTGTCGTTGAATCTGGGTAACAATTTGGCTGGGGGTAAAGTTTTGGTCACTCCTGAGGTGACGGCTGTTCCTATGTTGCAGAGTCCTGATAAACTTTCTATGCAGCATCCAAAAGTTTTTGCATCATGTGCTGTCACTCGCGCTATGGCTAGAAACCAAGCTACGTTTGATGATGACATTGACTTGAGTGAATGGTTCCTTGTGAAGCAGATGGTGGATCCTGTGTTGCACAGAGTGTGTCTGCATCACAAGTTGGTGAAATGTATGAGACTAAACCGGTGTCGTTGCCACATGACCAGTTAGTCCCTGAGCAGAAATGTGATGCCGATTTGTCTGCTTTGATTGACAGCGCAGAGTCAGAGGCAGAAGTGGATTTCTTGTCAAAGGGATATTTTCTGAGGGATAACTTGCTAATGCGTAAATGGTCTACTTTGAATGCATCTGGTCGGGATGACTGGAGCGTTGTTAAGCAGATTGTAGTGCCACATAGGTATCAGAATGAAATACTTACTTTGGCTCATGATAATCCTCTTGCTGGCCATTTAGGAGTTAATAAAACATACGATCGTATATTACAACATTTCTTTTGGCCTGGGTTAAAGAGGGATATAGTGCAGCATTGCAAGTGTTGTCATGCATGCCAAGTAGCAGGTAAACCAAATCAGACTATCGTTCCTGCACCCTTGTATCCAATACCTGTAGTTGGTGAACCTTTTGAACGTATTATGATAGACTGAGTGGGTCCACTGCCTCGGACGAAAACTGGCAACAAGTTTTTGTTAACCATAATGTGTGCATCTACCTGTTTTCCAGAGGTGATTCCATAATGGAAGATAACTGCTCCCACTATAGTGACAGCTCTTACTAAGTTTTTTCCTTGTTTGGTCTACCTAAGGTGATACAAAGTGACCAGGTATCAAACTTTATGTCTAAAGTATTTGCTCAAGTGTTGAAACAACTAGACATCAAACATTCAAGCGCTTCTCATCCTGAGAGCCAGGGCACTCTCGAGCGCTTCCACCAGACATTGCAGGCAATGTGGTATTATGGGAATAATAGTGTAAGGAATGCGGTGGCCGGAGGTGATGTGGGAACCCGGGGGTGGGGCAGTTAGGGAGTTGCCCGGGCATGCACACGAGCAGGCGGCTGCTGTAAAGAGTTGCTAAATAAAGGTATACTCCGTTTACGTCGTGGTACGATCTTTATTATACAAATAAACGCGACATGGTGTCAGAAGAGGGATCCTTGTAAGCAAAAAATAAAATAAAGAAGAGGAAGGGGTATCGTTATGGAGCGAAATGGGAGACGAGCCTGCAGATATGGCGCAACCCACACCAACTGCTATGTTCACAATACAACCTCCAGAGCCATTCGATTTCACCAAGCCTCAAGAATGGGAGCGTTGGATCAGGAGATTTGACCGCTTTCGGCTTGGAAGCAATTTAAACGCGACGTCGGCAGAAAACCAGGTGAACACGTTAGTGTATTGCATGGGCAATGAAGCTGAAGATGTGCTAAAGTGGCTAACGCTAACTGCAGATGAGAGGAGGGAGTACACGGATGTCAAGGTGGGCTTTGATGCATTTTTTGTACCTAAAAATAATGTAATCTATGAACGAGCCAAGTTCAATCAGCGTGTGCAACTGCCAGGAGAAACGGTGGCATCCTTCATCACTGCTCTATACGGATTAGCTGAACACTGCAACTATGAACAGTTACAGAACGAGCTGATCCGCGACAGGTTAGTGGTCGGGCTGAGAAATGTCTCATTGTCAGAAAAGCCACAGCTAAGCAGAGACCTAACCCTTGCAGCTACAATAACAAAAACAAGGCAGTCTGCAGAAGTTAGACGACAGTGGTCTGACTTAAGAGGAGAAAATAGCGGTGCTAGCAAGTGCTCTAATGTTGATGCTATGCATGGTAAAAGCTACAGAAAACCCAAATTTCCCTCAAAGCCTCAGCCACAAGCACAAACACCAAGCAAAAATAGATTTAATACACGGCCTCAGCCATGTTCAAAGGCCTGTTGTAGATGTGGAAAAATGCCCTCGCATGGGAAATGGGAATGCCCTGCTAAAGATGCTGTGTGTCACAACTGTGGCAAAAAGGGACATTATTCAAAGTCAAAGTCAAAAGAGTTTATTGTCATGTGTCCCTGACAGGACAATGAAAATCTTTCTTTGCATAGCACAACAGAACATAGAAGGCATTGACTACAATTCTATACATAAATACACCCATGACTTAATAAATTAATAAAGTGCAAATAACAGATGGAGGGATATTAATGTTCACAGTTCCCAGCCAGGTTTAATAGCCTGATGCCTGTGGGGAAGTAGCTATTCCTAAACCGGGTTGTTGCAGTCTTCAGGCTCCTGTACCTTCTACCCGAAGGTAGCAGGGAGATGAGTGTGTGGCTAGGGTGGTGTGGGTCCTTGATGATGCTGCCAGCCTTTTTGAGGCAGCGACTGTGATAAATCCCCTCGATGGAAGGAAGGTCAGAGCCGATGATGGACTGGGCAGTGTTTACTACTTTTTGGAGTCTTTTCCTCTCCAGGGCGCTCAAGTTGCCGAACCAAGCCACGATGCAACCAGTCAGCAAGCTCTCTACTGTACACCTGTAGAAGTTAGAGAGAGTCCTCCTTGACAGACCAACTCTCCGTAATCTTCTCAGGAAGTAGAGGCGCTGATGAGCTTTCTTAATAATTGCATCTGTGTTCTCGGACCAGCAAAGATCTTCACAGATGTGCACGCCCAGGAATTTGAAGCTCTTGACCCTTTCAACCATCGACCCATTGATATAAACAGGACTGTGGGTCCCCATCCTACTCCTTCCAAAGTCCACAATCAGTTCCTTGGTTTTGCTGGTGTTGAGGGCCAGGTTGTTGTGTTGGCACCATATGGACAGTCGCTCGATCTCTCTTCTATACTCGGACTCATCCCCATCAGTGATACGTCCCACAACAGTGGTGTCGTCGGCGAACTTGATGATGGAGTTCGCGCTATGACCCGCTACGCAGTCATGAGTATAGAGTGAGTACATTATGGTAGAGTGTGCAGAAACAGTGCAAAATCTCTCAATGCTGTCACTACAGAGGAAGAAGGGAGCTTTTTCCTGGGAGCCGTGGATGCTGGAAAAGACCCGTGGACGGTGCAGCTAGAAGGCAGACAAAAAAAAAGTGTGCTTTAAAATAGACACTGGTGCTGATGTCACCGCCATGCCAGCCGAGGTGTACCATGACATTACAGGGGGGCATGATGTGAAGCGCCTGGCAGTGCCGACACGCCCATTGTTTGGGCCAGGGGGCAATGCACTCTCTGTCCAGGGTGTAGCCAGAGAAACACTGCGCAGAGGCAAAAAGACAGCCATAGAGAACATTTATGTAGTAAAAGACCTGCACACTGCACTGTTGGGAAGGCCTGCCATAGAACGGCTTCAGCTTGCGTGCAGGGTTAACGGCATCACCGTGGAATCAGTGAAACAACAATATCCGAAGCTGTGTAGCGGCTTGGGTCTTGTCCGGAGGCCATACTCAATTAAATTGAAGCCAGAGGCTGTGCCCTTCTCTCTCCACACGCCACACAGAGTCCCTCTGCCGCTTATGGGAAAAGTGAGGAAGGAGATAGACTGTATGGAGAAGATCGGCGTAATCACCAAGATTGAGGAGCCGACTGATTGGTGTGCCGGGATGGTGGTGGTGTCGAAGGAAACAGGTGATGTTCGCATTTGTGTGGACTTCACAATGATGAATGGATCAGTATGCAGAGAAAAGTTTATCCTGCCTTCTGTCAAGCACACTCTGGGCATGCTAGCTGGCGCAACAGTATTCAGCAAATTAGATGCCAACATGGGCTTTTGGCAAGTACCATTGACAAAAGAGTCTGCCAAATACACCACCTTCATCACGCCTTTTGGGCGCTACTATTTTAACCGTCTACCCTTTGGCATAGCATCAGCCCCCGAGCACGTTCAAAGGATGATGATGACAGAAGTGACCGGTGGCCTGGAGGGGGTACTGTGTCACATGGATGACATCCTGGTCTGGGGCCAGACGCAGGACGAGCATGATGTGCGGCTGCATGCGGTGCTAGAGAAGGCATATAAGGCCGGCATTACACTCAACATGGACAAATGTGAGCTCACACGCCACACAGTCAGATTCCTGGGTCATGTGATTTCAGCAGATGGAGTGAAGCCAGATCCAGAGAAGACGAGAGCAGTACAAGAAATGGATGCACCCAAAAATGTCAGCGAACTCAGGAGTTTTCTGGGCATGGTCAATCAGCTGGGCCGCTTCTTGCCTAACCTGGCTGAAAAAGACAAAGTGCTACGAGACCTGCTGTTCAAGAAGAACCACTGGTACTGGGGGACAGAGCAGCAGGCTGCCTTTGATCAGTTAAAAACAGAGCTGTCATCCACACCAGTGCTCACATTATACAACCCAAACAGTGCTCTAAAGATCTCTGCTGATGCCTCTTCCTTTGGCCTGGGGGCAGTCCTGTTGCAGAAAAGCGATGCCATGTGGTCACCTGTGGCATATGCGTCCAGGTCAATGACACCAACAGAGCAGCGTTATGCTCAAGTAGAGAAGGAGGCATTGGCTGCGACGTGGGCATGTGAAAGGTTCAGCTGTTTCATCCTGGGAAGACCATTCGAGCTGGAAACTGATCACAAGCCGTTGGTGAGTCTGCTGGGAGGGAAAGCTTTGGATGACCTCCCACCAAGAGTCCAAAGATTTAGGATGAGACTCATGAAGTACAACTATACAGTCAATCATGTCCCTGGCAAAAGCCTGGGGACAGCCGACACCTTATCACGTGCTCCTCTGAGAGCCGCAAGAACACACACAGACACAAGCCTATTAGAGGACACCAACATCTATGTAGACTCTGTCATCAGCAACATTCCTGTCAGTGGAGATTATCTGAGCAGCTTACGTGAGCACCTGCGGGCAGACAGCACATGCTCTGCACTGATGGAGTACTGCACAGGCGACTGGCCCGACAAAAGCCAACTGCAGGGAGTGCTGAGACATTACTGGGCTGATAGAGCAGTGCTGACTGTGCACGATGGGCTGCTGCTGCGGGGCACGAGGTTCGTCATCCCATCAGCCTTACAAGGTGATGTGCTGCAGGGACATGACCTACTACATGAGGGACACCTGTGGGTGACAAAGTGCAGGGGCCGGGCCAAACAGACGGTATGGTGGCCAGGACTCAGTAGCCAGCTGAATTACATGGTGCTGAAATGTAGAACCTGCATCCGAGAGAAGGAATGTCAAAGAGCCGCTGATGCCAACGGAGATGCCAGACAGACCTTGGCAAACCTTGGGAGCTGAACTATTCACGCTGAAAGACAAGACTTATATACTAGTAGTAGATTATTTCTCAAGGTATGAGGAAGTTGCGCTGCTGTCACCCACAAGGTCCACAGATGTGGTGGTACACCTGAAATCCATGTTTTCTCGTCATGGAATTGGTGAAGTTCTTAAAAGTAACAATGGGCCCCTGTTCTCAGGTAGCCACTTTAAAGCCTTTGTAGCAGAGTATGGCTTTGTGCACATCACGAGCAGCCCCAGGTTTCCTCGGAGCAATGGTGAGGCGGAACGCACTGTACAAACCGTGAAAAACCTGCTAACAAAGGTGTCAGACCCATATCTTGCATTGCTGGCCTACAGAGCAACCCCTCTACAGAACGGCTATAGCCCGGCCGACCTGTTGATGGGGCGCCGCCTCCGCACTACTGTTCCTGCCCTTCCAACCCTGCTGAATCCAGTTTTGCCTGACTACAATGTGCTGCGGGCCAAAGAATAGCAATGTTACAAAATTTTGAGATTTAAAAAATCAAGTCTGCAATTTATCCCATCAGATAAAGCATAAAAAGAAGTTTAATTTGACACCTAATTTACTTTTATATCTTCAGTATTAAGAAAGTTATGGCCATTTTCATACTCGGAAATTAGCATCTTCAATGCCTTTCAATTGACTTAACTCAAAAGCTGTGATCTGGAAGTTAAAAGCCCATAACTTTCTTAAAAATTAAGAGAACTCAATGAAATTTTCAGTTATTATAGATTGAAGCATTCTGAAACAAATATGAAACAATCTTACTTGGATGACCTGAAATTAAAGCATATAATTAGTTAGTTATCTAATTGTAGCTAATTACAAAATTCAATGAGTAGATCTAAACATCTATCCATTTCTTAAGAAAAGATAAACTTTTTTTAAATTGCCTAAGTGTCCAAATAACACTCACACAATAATCCACAATATAACATAATTTAAAAATCTCATTTTCATGAATTTCTGGGCCAAATGGAAGGAATTTAGTATTTTATGCCTGTAAATTAATGGCCATTTAAATCAACTAGCGAGTGGGTTTTAGTGGAATGCGGTGGATTAGAACGTTGCGGTTAGCGGTGAAGTCGGGGGGAAAAATACTGTTTGTTCATACATTTCGCAACATAAAAATATTATTAAAGCCTCCCGAAAAACCAACTTTTAATATAAAAATAAACTATTTACCTTTTTTTCTCCCCGACGGAAAATCCTTCCGGTTGTCGGCGCTCACGGCTTTTGAAGGTGATTTTTAAATTACTCTAGTTAACAAATAATTTAGAGTAATTTAAAAATACCTTCATTGATGAAATGTCGGAGCGATTTTTCTTCCGCAACGAAATCGCCCGACATTCATCAATTATCCAGGTCTGTTGAAAAACGGCACTTTAAGCCCGCCCCCCTCTGAAAGGCGCTAAAGTCGCGCACACGGGGAGCGGCAGAACTGCAGCGCCGCTAAAGGTAAGTTTTGCAACATACCTACAAAGAAAGGGAGAAGAGGTGGAACGACGCAAGATCCTTCGACAAGAGGCACGGAGCGAGAAATCTGGAGCCACTGGTACCTGGGGAGGAGGTGTGGATCACCGATGCACGAGTCCAGGGCAAAGTGCTATCTACACACAATACCCCTCGCTCTTATATCGTCCAGGTGCCTCAGGGCACACTGAGGAGGAACCGGCAGCACTTGGTGCCGCTGCGAACCAACAGTGGGGTAGTCGACACTGATGAGCCACCGGATTCAGCTCCACCAGAGCCAGCTCCACCAGTGACAACATCACCCAGCAGAGAAGGGCCCCGCCACAGAGACTGTGCGGACCAGGTGTGGGAGAGAGGTTAGAAAGCCGAAGAGACTTGATTTGTGATTTATTGATCTGTTTTCTACAATAAAGAAAAAGAGAGAGTGAAATGTGATGTGAAATTGTTCTATAAACCTGGTAAATTTACCTGAAACCTGAGAGTTTAAGTTTTGAAGAACACAGCCTGCTAAAGTAATAGTTCACAGTATGGTAACGCGGAAGTTATTTTATTTCTATTCTGCATGCTTGAATCCGGGACAGGTCTTCCAGCAAAAGGGCAGAATAAACCCCTTAAGACCTGCAGAGACAAAGGTAGTCCACCCTTTGTTCTCAATGTGGTATTATGGGAATAATGGTGTAAGGAATGCGGTGGCTGGAGGTGACGTGGGAACCCGGGGGTGGGGCAGTTAGGGAGTTGCGCGGGCATGCACATGAGCAGGCGGCTGCTGTACAGAGTTGCTAAATAAAGATATACTCCGTTTACGTCGTGGTATGAGCTTTATTATACAAATAAACACGACAGGCAATATTGCGAACGTACCGTCTGGAGTTTGAGAAAGACTGGGATGAGGGCGTTCATCTGGTTTTGTTTGCGGTGCGTGAGGTCGTGCAGGAGTCTCTAGATTTCTGTCCTGCGGACTTGGTGTTTACACATACTGTTCGTGATCCGTTGAAGGTCCTGAAAGAGAAGTGGTTGCAAGAGGGAACGAAGAAAAGTATTTTGGAGCACGTCTGTACATTTAGGTTTAGACTTCGGCGGGCATGCGAATTGGCGATGGTAAATCTTACATCTGCCCAGACCAAAATAAAAATCTGGTTCGATAGGAAGGCTACAAGAAGGGACTTTTCTCCAGGTGCCAAGGTTTTGGTGTTGTTGCCTGTTCCTGGGTCAAGTCTGCAGGCTCGTTACAGCAGTCCCTATCGTGTGGTAAAAAAGATGGGTGAGAGGGATTACGTTATTGCTACTCCCAATCGGAGGCGTAAGAGTCAGCTGTGCCATGTAAACATGCTGAAGCAGTATCATGAGAAGAAACCTGTGGATTTTGAGACGGAGGCGCTGTGTCCAACACTATGGTCCAAGCCTGTTTTGGCTGCAGTGGTGCTGCCCCCTGACATGGGTGGTGAAGTGGGTGAGGCACGTTTGACTGTGGCGGTGACGCATGGTAAACTGTCTAATTCAGAGGCGTTGAAGTCACTTCCATTGCGTTTGTCTCATTTGACTGAGTCATCGGAGAGATCTGATTGATTTGGTTAACTTGTGTAAATCGCTGTTTTCTGATGTGCCGTCTCAAACTTCCATTCTAGAACATGACATTGACGTGGCTGATACTGTGCGCATTAAGCAACACCCATATCGTGTCAATCCAGACAAGCGTCGACGTCTAAAGAGTCAGTTTGACTATATGCTGCAGCATGGCATTGCTGAGCCTAGCTGTAGTGCGTGGAGCTCTCCTTGTCTGTTGGCTGCCAAAGCTAATGGTGACGACAGGTTCTGTACTGATATTCGAAAAGTTAATAGTGTAACCAAGCCCGATTGTTACCCTCTCCCTCATATGGAGGATTGCGTGGATCGTGTGGGAGGTGCCTCTTTTGTTACAAAATTGGATTTATTGAAGGGGTATTGGCAAGTTCCTTTAACTAGGCGTGTGAGAGAAATCTCTGCATTTGTTACGCCTGATAATTTTGTGTAACATACTGTCATGGCATTTGGCATGCGTAACGCGCCACCATCATTTCAACGGTTGGTAAATATTCTGCTGTCTGGTCTATCCTATTGTGAGGCATACCTTGATGATTTGGTTCTGTGCTCCAGGTCATGGATCAAACACATCGCTCACCTAAATGAGGAGGTATTTCATCGTCTAGCGGAGGCTAACTTGACCATCAATCTTGAAAAGTGTGAATTTGGCCAGGCCACGGTAACGTATCTTGGTAAAGTGATGGGCCGGGGTCAGGTTCGAACTGTCGAGGCTAAGGTAGAGCATATTGTCGCTTTTCAAGCTCCTACCTCAAGGACTGAGCTCCGTCAGTATCTGGCAATGGTGGGGTACTATAGAGGGTTCTGTCCAAATTTGTCTGCAGTGGCTGCTCCTTTAATGGATCTGTTAAGTCCGAAAGTCGCTTTTGAGTGGTCAGCTGTGTGTCAAACTGCTTTTGATCAAAAAAAGAGCCTTCTGGCGTGCGCACCCGTGCTTGCGGCACCCGATTTTGAGCGGCCGTTTAAGTTGGCAGTTGATGCTAGTGAAAATGGGGTTGCCGGTGTTCTTCTCCAAGATGGTTCTGTTGGGGTGGAACATCCAGTTTCATACATTTCTAAAAAGATTAATCGCCATCAGAAATAGTACTCTACCATCAGAAAAGAGACCCTTGCAATGTTAATGGCTCTAGATCATTTCGAGGTATATGTTGGCTCCTCGAATGTTCCCGTCGTCGTATATACAGATCACAATCCGCTGGTGTTCCTACATAGGATGAAAAATAATAACCGACGGTTAATGAGCTGGAGTTTGCGAATGCAGGACTACAACCTGGAAGTCAGGCATATCCGTGGAAAAGATAATGTCTTGGCTGACGCATTGTCGCGCCAGTGATGCCTGTGCTCCTGAATAGTTTCTGAAATTTGGTGGTGTTCTTTAGTTCGTTTTCAGAAACTTATTCAGTTTCTTAGGGTGGGGGTGTTATGCGCTCCCTCTGCTGGTGTTATATGGTACTCACCTGTTTCTCTGTTTTCTCCTGAGTGCAGGCCTCATGGCTGTGAGTCAGGAATCACGGGGTTAAAGGCTCCTGTACCCGATTGGCCAAGCTGCATCATGTGACTCATCAGGACCTTAAAAAGCAGTGTCTCCCAAGATTCCGCCTCTTCTTCTTTTTGCTTCTTCGCCCTGCACATGGCAGTGAGCACCACGGCTGGTGTGAGCGGAGGAGGGGGGGGGGGGGGGGGGGGGGGGGGTTCAGGCCACTTGGCATAGGAATTTATGTATCTTCCTCAGTACATGATGTTAACAAATAGTGACTTGGGATGGATGAGGGCTGGCTTTACTGTTTTCATGTGTTTGTTTCAGGATTACATATCTTTCAGGCAGGTTTAGAGTCTCCAGTCCGACGGCCCATTGCGTGGCTGGCTGAAGCAACTGTTAACATTGTTTGTCTGTCCTTTCACCTTACTGACTGTGTGGTTTGATTGAGGTTTGGGTTTTTGTCCTCAAGAGAAATAATTAAACTCTTTTTGAACTTGAACCTGGTTGTGACTTATGTTACTCGGCTCTTGAAGTACCTGCTTTCGGGAGTCGTAACAGTCGGTGTCGTCATTGTCCGCACGGAGTCGTTGCTGCGCCACGCAGTTGGAGAATACGGGTTAGAGAACACACACTACTCGCACGATGAAGGAGCTGATCTGGCACTTGCTGGAGATCAGCGTTGAACAGCAGCAGGCTACGCAAGAGTTGACCAGCAACTTTGCTCAAGTGATATAGCCATTGCTGCATCGCAATGATGCTGATATTCTGGGTTATCTTATGGATTGTATAGGATAGACAAAAATAAGTTTGTGGCTTCAGCCTACTCCTTTTTCAGTCATTCATTATGTGAACGTTGTGTGAAATGGATAATGTTGGTTCATTTTCACACAGATTATAAAGTTTTGTTCTTTTTAATGTATGACCAAAATAAACCATTAGTTAATTCATTCAGTCAAGGCACCAGCCTCAGGGATGCTGGTGGGACTGTACGTACGTACAGGCTTCTCATTAAGCTTATGGAGCAGGATGTTGTAAAAGCAAATTGACCATTGAGAGAGAGGGTAAGAGCAACAGAATTGGATGTACACCTTGGCTCTGTATCTTAGAGGGGAAGTCCAGCAGGCTTATCTTTTGCTGTCCCATACGACGGTTGCTAACTACGACACAGTCAAGGCAGACGTACCACACTGCCTCGGCTTCTCCCTTGTGGTTACTGCACAGACTGTTCATGAGTGGACATACAGTACCACCCCAATAAGCCTCTCTGAGTGCGTGAGGTTGCAGCCTCTGTTCCAATATTTAAAGTGGCTGCTCTGGCTGCACATCACACCCACCATCCTCATCCTTTGGACACTCTGTGTGTAGGGGAGAGGGCAGGACTGAAGACGTCCTGATTGGGTTCCTCCTAGGCCTGGCCAAGCAGGCCATCTGCAAGTCACTGCACCAGCCAGAAGAGGGTTCTGCCCAAGCCGTCTGCCTGCCCCTTTTCCAGGGTTCCCGGGTGGTTTTAGAGCGGGAATATGCGCTGCACACGGAGCACCCTGGGGGATTTCTGGAACCACTGGGCACTGCGGAGGGTGGAATGCATCCTTAATAAGGATGGGAAAATAGTTGTTTAAGGAGAATTTGTTGTGTTTGCATTGTGGTGGTGGGTTTTGTTTTGTATTATTTGGTATTTTAATAGTATTGTAAATACAGTGCCTTCGATAATGTTTGGGACAAAGACTCATCATTTATTTATTTGCCTCGATACTCCACAATTTGAGATTTGGAATTTTAAAAATCACATGTGGTTAAAGTGCACATTATCAGATTTTAATAAAGGCCATTTTTATACATTTTGCTTTCACCATGTAGAAATTTAATACATCGTCCCCCCATTTCAGGGCACAATAATGTTTGGGACACATGGCTTCACAGGTGTTTTTAAGTGTTCAGGTTTAAATGCCTCCTTAATGCAGGTACAAGATAGATCTCAGCACCTAGTCTTTCCTCTCGTCTTTCCATCACATTTGGAAACTTTTAATTCTGTTTATCAACATGAGGCCCAAAGTTGTGCCAAGCAGTCAAAGAAGTAATTATGAGACTGAGAAACAAGAATAAAAAACTATTAGAGACATCAGCCAAACCTTAGGTTTACCCAAATCAACTGTTGGGAATGTAGCGGCACGTAGTGGTGGGGTGGGGAGGTCAGAACACTCATCATTGGTCGGTTCGGTCACGTGACTGCGGTGTTTAGGGTGTGTCAATTAGTCAGCGCTCCTCCCAGCAAGAGGAGCTATTATTGTTAGTTCAGTCAGACATGCATACTTCATGAGAGTTTTTCATGTATTTATTGAAAATAAAAACCATTTTGCTCGACCTGTCTGGCCGCGCTACAGGAACATCATTAAGAATAAAGAGAGCACTGGTGAGCTTACTAGTTGCAAAGGGACTGGCAGGCCAAGGAAGACCTCCACAGCTGAGGACAGAAGAATTCTCTTTTTCATAAAGAAAAATCCCCAAACACCTGTCTGACAGATCAGAAACACTCTTCAGGAGCCAGGTGTGATTTCTCAGTGACCACTGTCCACTGTCTTGGAGGAGAAACACAAGGTATTGATCGCGTGGCAGAATGACGTATCCTCCATCTCCAAAAAGACCCGCATCAAACACCTGCAGAGCAAGTCACAGAAGGAGCTACGAGAGATGCAAGACAGCTGGTGGACGAGTAAAGCTGATGAAGTTCAACATTACGCAAACATGAACAAATGACGTACATGGTAAATGGTAGGGAATTGAGGAATGCTGTGGAACAGAGGGATCTAGAAATAACTGTGCATAGTTCCCTGAAGGTGTATCACCTGCAATAGAGATGGTGAGGTCAAGGAATGGTAGGGAAATGTCGGAAATGGTCCAAGTATATTTGAGTGCCGGATGGAAGTTGGTGGTGAAATGGATGAAGTCATTTAACACTTTGTCCACTCCACTGCGATATCTCCTCAAGGTATGCCTACTTTGAAAAAGTTCTCCTCCTCACTACGAAGACAGTTTCACAACCTCCTCTCTAACTGCTCCCCCTCTGTGATACCCCCTTCCCTCCAACTCTACGACCACATCCTCACCAAGACTCGATACCACAGCCACATCTGCTTCCTCGTGGCCTGCCTGCGCATCCATCTCATACTTCGTGGATTCCAGCTCCAATTCCCTGCCTCCCAGTTCGGACCCCAGATGGACTATCGGTACCGACTGGCCATCCGCCGCCACACTGTGCAATTCTCCAACCGGGCATTAAGATCCACATTGGTTGCAATGCGCCGGCACCAGCAGGACCTCGCATTGACTCTCTCGAATCTTCGGGCCTCACTTACCCAGACCTGCAACGGACCCCAACTACACTACATCCTCCGGAAGATCCACCGCTTCAATCAACAATTCCTGTCCCACCTTACCTCCACCAAGGACCTGAAATTAGCCCGCCTCCAGGCCGTTCCAGCTACCGCAATCCCCGACTCCACCGCCCGCAGGCCGCGGGCCCCAACTCTGGCCCGAGCCGCCGGCCTGAGTCCCCCGACGCCATCTTGGCCACAAGGAGCGCCTACAGTACTCACCAGGGCGCAGCCTTCACCGACCTCCACCTGCCTACCGATGACGCCCAGCCCCGCTGCCTGCCCGGTAACTCTGTTTCTCTCACCCTCCCCGATTCCACCGCCCATCTCCAGCACAACTCGACCGCCGAACCTCGCCGCCCACCGGGACCACCTACCCTCATCGCCGCACCGGGCCCATCCAGCATCGCCGTTGTACTGGGCCCGCCGAAGACCACAGCCGCACCCGCCTCACCGCCGGACCGGGGCCCCCCGAACATGGCCGCCGCACCGCACCCCACTCTTCTCGCCGCCTCACCGGGCGGGCTGAACCTTGCTGCCACACCGACCACTCGCCCACCGGGACCACCCACGCATCGCCCGCCGACCCCGACTCCACTGCCCGCGGACTCCTACCTTCGGGCCCGCCGACCCACGACACTCCACCGCCCTCCAGCAGCCCGCAGCCATCGCCTCACCTACAGACTGGACTGTGCAGCGGGCCTGAAATCTCCACGTTGCTCACTCCTCCCACCACTCTGTTTTTAACGGAACTGGGTCCTAGTGCCCGTTTCCCCAGCCCCGGTGACCTCAGTGGCTATTCCACTGGGCCTTCCCCATCCCCCTCCTACCATGTAACCCCTGCTCTTTCCCACCCACACCACAGCCCCCACACCCCCGCCACCCCCTGACCACCCTCCACCACACAACGCTCCGTCCTCAGTCCACTCACCTGCCTTCCTCCAGCCACAACCCCCGTCCCTGCCGTATGTTCACCATCCCCCCGGACCTCCCACTCTCCGACACCGAAAGGTCGGTCCTCAGCAGAGGTCTTACCTTTGTCCCCCCTCCGTCCCCACCTCAATGAGTTCCGCGCCCACCACGACTTGGAGCTCTTCTACCGTCGCCTCCGCCTCACAGCGTTCTTCCACGGGAACAAGTCCTCGCCCTCCACTGATTATCCCTTTTCCTGTCTCCCACGTACCCCCTCCTCGTGGACCCCCCCTCATGGCCCTCCAGCTTTAGAACTCTTTATACAGAACTGCCATCGGGACATCAACCGCCTCGACTTCTCCACTCCCCTGTCTCACTCCAATCTCTCCCCCTCCGAACGTACAGCCATCGACTCACTCCGCAACAACCCAGACTGGGTTATCAAACCCGCCGACAAGGGAGGTGCCGTGGTAGTCTGGCGCGTCGATCTCTACAAAGCAGAGGCCACGCGCCAACTCTCGGACACTTCCTCCTACTTACCCCTGGACCATGACCCCACTGACGAGCACCAGGCCACCATCTCGAGCACCATAACCGACTTCATCAACTCCGGCTCCCTACCCCCCCGAGCCTCCAACCTCATCGTTTCCCAGCCCCGCACAGCCCGATTTTACCTTCTCCCCAAAATCCACAAACCCGACTGCCCCGGCAGACCCATTGTCTCTGCCTGTTCGTGCCCCACTGAACACATTTCCACAAGCCTTGACTCCATCCTATCCCCCTTTGATAAATCCCTCCCCACCTATGTTCAAGACACCTCAGACACTCTCCGTCGGCTCCGCACATTCCGTTGTCCAGGCCCCCATCCTCTCATCTTCACCATGGACGTCCAGTCACTATACACCTGCATCCCCCACCAAGATGGTCTAAAAGCCCTCCGGTACTTCCTCGACCAGAGGAGCAACCCATACCCATCCACTGACACCCTCCTCCGCCTAGCAGAGTTGGTCCTTACCCTCAACAACTTCTCTTTTGACTCCTCCCATTTCCTCCAAACACAAGGCGTAGCTATGGGCACATGCATGGGCCCTAGCTACGCCTGCCTCTTTGTCGGGCACGTCAAACAATCTTTGTTCTCGGCGTACCAGGGCCCCACCCCCGACCTTTACCTTTGTTAAACTGACGACTGCTTTGGTGTCACCTCCTGCACCCACGCACAACTGACTGACTTCATCCATTTCACCACCAACTTCCATCCGGCACTCAAATATACTTGGACCATTTACGACATTTCCCTACCATTCCTTGACCTCACCATCTCTATTGCAGGTGATATACTCCTGACTGACATCCACTACAAACCAACTGACTCCCACAGCTACCTGGACTACTCTTCCTCCCACCCTGCTTCCTGTAAGGACTCCATCCCCTATTCCCAATTCCTCCGTCTACGCCGCATCTGCTCCCAGGATGACGTGTTCCACACCAGGTCATCACAAACGTCCTCGTTCTTCAGAGAACGGGGTTTCCCCTCCCCCACTATAGATGAGGCTCGCACCAGGGTCTTCTCCATACCCCGCAACACTGCCCTCTCTCCCCATTCCCCCACTCACAAGGGCCGAGTCCCCCTGGTCCTCACCTTTCACCCCACCAGCCAGCGCATACAACAGATAGTCCTCCGCCAGTTTTGCCACCTCCAACGTGTCCCCTCCACTCGCCACATCTTCCCATCTCCCCCCCGTCTGCATTCCGCAAAGACCGCTCCCTCCGCAACTCCCTTGTCAATTCTTCATTTCCCTCCCGCTCCACTCCTTCCCCGGGCACTTTCCCTTGCAACCGCAAGAGATGCTACACTTGTCCCTTCACCTCCCCCATCCACTCCTTTCAGGGACCCAAGCAGTTATTCCAAGTCCGACAGAGGTTCACCTGCACCTCCTCCAACCTCATCTACTGCATCCGTTGCTCCAGATGCCAGCTGATCTACATCGGTGAGACCAAGCGGAGGCTGGGCGATCGTTTCGCCGAACACCGCCGCTCGGTCCGCAATAACCAACCCGACCTCCCGGTGGCTCAGCACTTCAACTCCCCCTCCCATTCCGTATCCAACCTCTCGGTCCTGGGCCTCCTCCACGGCCAGAGTGAGCAACACCGCAAGTTGGAGGAACAGCACCTCATATTCCGCTTGGGGAGTCTGCATCCTCTGGGCTGAAACATTGAATTTTCTCAATTCTGCTAACCCAGATTGCCCCCTCCCCTCCTCTCCCTCAGCCCTCGGGTCCTGACATTCCTTCTCCATCTCCTCCCCCCCCATCCCAGTCGCACTAGCTTCTCATTTTCACACCACAAACAGCTTACAATGGCCCGTTTCCCTTATCATCAATACTTTTTTGCATATCTTTCGTTCATTGTTCTTTATCTCTCCACATCACTGTTTATATCTCTCATTTCCCTGATCCCTGACCAGTCTGCAGAAGGGTCTCGACCCGAAACGTCGCCTATCTCCTTCGCTCCTTAGATGCTGCTGCACCCGCTGAGTTTCTCCAGCTTTTTGTGTAACCCTCCGAGATGGAACTGTTTTCTTTCTTCTGTGAGGGAGTATTTTGTGGCCTCCTGTAACTACATTCCCACTAAGTTTCTCAAGAATGTCAGACTGGCTAACCCTGCAAAGTGAGTAGACATGACATATTCTTCAGTTGCCTTCTTTGTCAACAGATTCCATGATTTAGTGGAAATTGAGCACGATGAGCTACAGATGGAGTTTGCACACAACCAGGCTGATAGGTTGGATGATGTGATGCTAGATGAAGATGACTCAGTGTGGGCACGGATATCCTCTCTGAAGGATAAATCAACTGGCAAACAGAAATATCCCCATTTGTCAAAGGTAATATCCACCTTTCTCTCATTTGCACAAAGCAACGCAACAGATGAGCACCTATTTAGCTTAGTGAGAAAGAATGCTACGAAGTTGAGGCCAAGTCTTTCAACATCAACGTTATCAGACTTTCTGACACAAGCAGGCCATGGGGAAATGTTGCTACCAAATGACTTTCAATGATAAACTTCTGGACAAATGCAAGAAAGCAGCTATGACATATAATAGTAAGATTAAACGAGAACTTACCAGTTTGAAGTTTGATCTTTATTTTATGAGGAGTTACGATGAGGGATTACGTGAAGACCCCGCCAGCACGCATGCGCGACATTCTTCAAAGCAGTGGTGTGAAATCACAGAACAAAAAACAGTCTCAATGACTGACATAGTAAGAGAAAAAAGAGAACTTTCATACCAGGTGATCTTTATAATAGAGGGTTGGGAGCGGAGGGCACGTAATCCCTCATCGTAACTCCTCATAAAATAAAGATCAAACTTCAAACTGGTAAGTTCTCGTTTAATCTTACTATTTTACTTCGGAGTCACGTGAGTGACTACGTGAAGATTTCAAAGCTCTGTGATTTCATGCCCTGGAAGCTCCATGCTCACACACCGCTAAAGCTGGGATAAGAGGATGGACGTGATTCAGACAAGACACTGGCTGAAAAACAAAACAGGTATTTATTCATACCAAACACAATATTGTGTCCCAAAAGGGTTATTTAACTGGCAGCACTTAAGATCCTCCCTGCATAATTGTCAGGGGAGGTCACGGGTTTGTTATAAAAGCGGTGGAAGGTTCTCTCATTGTTCCAACCCGCTGTGGCCAGGATGTGATCCAGTGGTACCTCCATCCTTCTAGCCGCCGAGGTGGATGCTGCCCTGGTGGAGTGAGATTTATACACATTAGTATCCACCCCCGCCGCATCCAGTACCACCCTTAACCATCTGGAAATGGTTTGCACCGTGACCCTGTGATGAGGCTTCTTGTGACTGACAAGCAAAGCTGTTTCCGTGCCCCTTAGATCTTTAGTGACTGAAATGTATCGCAGAATCAATGTAACGATACAAAGACGAGTGTCCGCTGGGTAACCCAGGAACTCCAAAGTATGTCCAGACACTCCGGGTCGATCTTGCTTCAATAGTCCCTGCACCTGGAATGTGATCTTCCCACTGGTAATTGCCATGGCATCCAGACTGAGTTTGTGCAGGGACTGGACCCGTTGCGCCGTGATCAGTGCCATTATCATGACCATTTTGTAGGTTAATTTGGCCAAAGGGAGTCCCGTGTTCGGTGTCCATCCTCGCAGCATCGTCAATACCGTGCTGATGTCCCAGGTATGGCTATATCTGGGCCTGGGGGGATTAGAATTAAATATTCCCCGCATAAATTTGGATACCAGGGGATGTGACCCAATTCCCAATTGGTCACTCCCCTTGCCCAAGTAAGACGATAGGGCACTCCTGGCACAGTTAATGGCGCTGTAGCTTAAACCCTCATCGTAATGAAGGGTAGCCAGAAACTCCAGCACTTCCGTGATGGTGGCGGTTTCGTATGTAGTTTTAGTAGTCACGCAGAATCTTTCCCACTTCCTGATGTAGGTCAAGTACTGCTTCCTTGTGGACTCTCTGCAGGCTCCCGTGATAGTATCAATGGTCCTGTTGGAGAGTCCGAGTCCATGAAGTGGCCGTTTTAAAGTCTGCAAATTAACAAATCCATACGATCATGACATGGATGACTTTCTCCTGTAACAGGATGAACAAGCAGGCTTGGTCTTTTATTCACCCTGACACAGGGTTCTGTGGCCATCTTTTGTACCAGAGGGAACCATGGTTGAGTAGGCCAGTCGGGCACTACCAAGATACCCGATGCGGAGTCTTGCCTGATTTTTTGCAAGACCCGACTGATGAGGCAGAAAGGGGGGAAAGCGTAGAAAAACAAATCCCCCCAGTGTAGCGAGAAAGCATCCATCGCTACCGCCCCCGGGTCTGGCTCCCAAGCAACATACGTTGGTAGTTGGTGATTTAGCCTGGACGCGAAAAGGTCGATATCTGGTGTCCCATAACGTTCTACAATATCTGTAAACACTTTCCGATCCAACATCCATTCTATGTTGTCGTTGAATTTCCGTGATCTGGTGTCTGCCACCGTGTTTAGTTTACCTGGTAGGTAAGTTGCAGAGATCCAAATTCCTCTTTGCAGACACCAGTGCCAGATATTGTTGGCCAATTCATCACACGATATCGACTTTACACCGCCCATGTGGTTAATATAGGCTACCACCGTGGTGTTGTCAATCTGTAGTCTAACTTGAACTTTGTGCATGTTAGTGCAGTATGCTTTAAGTCCGTGAAATGCTGCGAGCATTTCTGAATAGTTAATCCCTAAGTTTTTAAATAGGGTTAACTCTGGTGCACTCCATCTACCTCCACAGCTAGAGGTAGTGTTAGTAGCTCCCCACCCTTTGGCACTGGCATCCGTTTGTAAGGTGATCGAGGGATTGGCGATAGTCATGGGTTTGGAACAATTTTGGGCATTACCCATCCACCAATATAGTTCAGCTTTTGCCTTTTCTGGAATTTTCATGGGCCTATCAAAATGGCCAGCATGATTTTTGAGCGCCGTAATTTTTGCTCTTTGTAAATTTTGGTAATGTAAGGGCCCATATTGTGCTGCAGGAAATGCAGCTACTATCTTCCCAATCACCCTGGCCACCTGCCGAATGGATGGGACCTTAATGCCAAAGAGGCTCCTGCAAGCCTCTATCAGGTCTTCCACCTTGCTTGGTGGTAACGTGACAGACATTTGCACTGAGTCAATAATGAACCCCAAATATTTCATGGTGGTAGAGGGTTCCAATATTGATTTATCTGGATGTATCGTAAACCCCAGTATCTGAAAAATATGTTTCGTGGCTGTGACTGCCAAAGTAGCCATTTCCAAATTCTCCCCCACTATGAGGATGTCATCAAGATAGGCCATAACAGTATGATTCTGTTTCCTTAAATAGGCCAAAGCTGGTTTCAATATCTTGGTAAACAATCTGGGTGCTGACGATAGCCCATTAGGCAAAGCTTTATATTGCCATAATTGTCCCATCCAGATAAATTTTAAGTATTTCCTATGATCCTTGTGTATGGGTACTGAATAGTATGCATCTTTAAGGTCAACGCATGCCATGTAGTACCTATTGGCTACAAGCTGAGTAGCAGTGTCGAAGGTGTACATTTTAAAATGAATATACTGGACAGAAGTATTCAGGTCGGTCAAATCTATGATGATGCGGCACCCGCCATCTTTTTTGTTTTTAGTGAATATATTAGACACGAACTCCTGAGGTTCTTTAAAGGCCTTTTCAATTACCCCTTTTTCTATTAACCTCTGTAGTTCAGCATGCCCTGCTGCCTTATCTCTATGAGAAAGGACGAATTTCCGACTAGGCGCATGCTGTACCGGGGTAGGGAGTTCGTGAATAAATTCAATTTTGTAGCCCTGAATACTCCTGAGTATATAAGGATCAGAGGTAAAAGTGAGCCAATTCTCGAGGAACATGTGCAACCTGCCCCCTATGCAGAGTGAATTTAGGTCAGTAGTGTTCTTGGGGATCCCAGACCCACCTACCTCCATGGTTACTGCCGGTGTGGAGGTTTCTGCCCTTGCTTCCTCGGCTGGTTGTAGGTGTTCTGGGAGTGGCGCATCTTCCAAGGAGGCCGGCCTGGGCCTTGGCCTAAAAAAGACCGCTGTGCAGGTATGCCGGCCTTCGAGCTTTCACCACCGGCAGACCTGTTAGGGTAACTCTGCCCGGTGGGTGCGTAGGGGTGCGTTCTGTGTGGGTGATGAGGCTTAGTGTACCCAGGTACTTTAATAAGGCCCAAAGCCTTAGCCTCTTCGTCAAGATCTTTTACCTGTTTGGGGAGATCTTCCCCGAATAACAGGCTTGGAGGCTGCGTCTTCCCAGGCTTGCATAACCCCGCGAACTTGGGGTTAAGCGCCGGCTTTATAATGCTTTTCCTGAAATTGTTAATTTCATACTGTGTATTGCACAGTAAGGCCAAAGCATCTTGCAGCTCTTGCGGCATATCCACTCCCACTGCTGTTCTGGCTACTTCAGTAATCCCTGCGGTAAGGAGCTTCAGGATCTTCTGAAGTTTCATCTCCTGCCCTCTACTTGAGGGGCTCATGTTCCCCCATATCGGGTTGTTCACCGCGGGCACATTTAACGATTTGCAATTTTCTGGCGCCAAATATTTATCTGCTGTGGCATTGATGGCCTGTTCCTGAAGTTGGTTGGTGGCCATATAATCAATGCTGGCAGCCAGCTTGGGGTGGATGGGTAGGCCCTTCTGGTGGGGCATGGCATGTTTGCTCACCACATCCATATAATCTTCACACACCCCTGACGCTGCAGGTGCTTCAGCCAACTCTCCCTCTTCTGGGTCAGCCCAGTTCTGACCCTCAATGCTCCCCTGTATAGAAGGGGATACATTGGGCAGTCCTCGAAAGGAACTTGCCGTGGGCCTACTAGGGGTCCCACTGTGAACCTGCCCCTGCTGTAACAGGTCACGCTGGAGCATCTGCTCCATCAGCCGCTCAATGCGGTCAAGGCGACCTCCGTCGCTACCAGCGAGCGGGGTGCCCTCGGGACCGGACTCCGCCCCGGCCGACTTCCGGGTAGTTTTCCCCGACCGTGGCGTACCAACGGTCTCAAAGTCCGAAAAGTCGGGAGCTGCAGGTGGAACCTGAAGCTCTGGAGAAGCGGTTCTCCGCTGGCTGCTGTCCTTAGCCGCTGATTTGGCCGCCGCTCTCTTACTCTTTCTCCCTTCCATTATGGTCGACTCACTCCTTCGGTGAAACTTACCTGGCGTGAGCTTTTTAAACTCACGCTGGAGGAGCCCCGCTCCTCCCGACCGTCGCTTCCGCATGCGTACGACGATATGTCGCGCATGCGTGCTGGCGGGGTCTTCACGTAGTCACTCACGTGACTCCGAAGTAAAATACACAATAAACTGAATGAACTGCAGCAAAGTGAAATTGAAATGAAAGTGAATATTGTGCAGATGATGTTCCATGCCAACTTTATGTTACCAAATGACTTTCAGTTATGTCACACACATCACACACAACAGGTCAGTGTGAAATTGTCATTAGAAATTACTAAGTTTATTGAATACACGTTATTCACTTGGGTATAATAATACTATTAAAGTATTTTTTCCTTTTTATTTAAAACCGGTCCAGATTGCATTCTTCCTTTCTACATGTATGTAATTGAATTCATTTTAAAATAGCATTAACTGTGATGTTGCAATTACTTCTCAAATATACTCTCCCATGACAGATTACTGGGAGATATTAACATCTAAGGTGTCCCAAGAGTTATGTTGTGCAGCTATGAAAAAAAAAATCATTTCAACATGTTTATCATGAAAAATTGACAGGCTCAACACACATTTGTTTAACAGGATGCATTCAATATAGTTGAATGCACTGTCAAGTAAGATACGTAGAAGACATGTCAATTGATAGCAAAGTTATGCATTCTTGTACTCTTACATGGGTGTGACCGCACGTAAAACATAAAAACATTTTCAGCAAAATGGTACCACGTAAAAATACTGATTTCCTTAGCAAATTACTGATTTTCAGGCACTAGAATACTGAAATGCTCTGACAAAACTTGGCAGCTCTATGTATGTGTTTGGAGTGTGGGAAGAAACCGGAGCACCCGGAGAAAACCCACGGGGTCACGGGGAGAATGTACAAACTCCAAACAGACAATACGCGTGGTCAGGATCGACCCTGGAACCCAGGTCTCTGGCGCTGTAGGGCAGGAACTCTACCGCTGCACCACCATGCCTCCCTAACAGTGACTTGGTTGTATAGATTCAGAACTAGCTTACTGATAGAAGATAGATTTGGTGGAAAGACTATATTTAGGCTGTGGTCTGTGACTAGTGGCATTCCACAGGGATTTGTGTAGGGCTGTCTGCTGTTTACAAAAATACTTGGAGCCAAGCATAGACAGTTTGTTTAGTATGTTTACAGGTGACACCAAGATTGCTGGGGTGCGAACTGTGATAAAGGTTGCCAAGATGTACAATGGGATATAGATCAGCGACAGAAAAGGTTGGAGAAATGGCAGATGAAGTTTAATTCAAACATGTGCAAGGTGTTGCACTTTGTGAGATCAAATGTAAGGAAAAATATACAATTAATGGCATGACCCTTAAGAGCATTGATGTACAGAGGAATCTTGGGGTCCAAGTCAATGAATCCCTGAAAGTGGCAACACAAGTAGATAGTGGTAAAAAGGCATATGGTAGGTTTGCTTTAGGTCAGGGCATTAAGACTAGTAGT
>CAUPSL010000031.1:0-72409 GCA_963514005.1 Raja brachyura
CCAGCACAAGCCGCCCATTCACACCCTTCCTCAAAGGGTTAAGAAACCAAAAAATGCTCGGCTCATTTTCCTTGAAGCCGTCCACTGCAGATCATCTCCTCCATTGGTTTAGTTTGTAACACCAGCTATGTGTCATGTCCACAGAGTGGACGCTGGCCAGAGCACAGACTCACCACCAGGGGGAGCACACCAGCTTCATCACGTCACAGGTTTTAGCAGCAGAATCAGGCCATTCGGTCCATCCAGTCTACTCCGCCATCCAATCATGGCTGATCTATCTCTCCCTCCTAACCCCATTCTCCTGCCTTCTCCCCATAACCCCTGACACCCGCACTAAAAAGAATCTATCTATATCTGCCTTAAAAATATCCACTGACTTGTGGCCTCCACAGCCGCCTGTGGCAAAGAATTCCACAGATTCACCACCCTCTGACTAAAGAAATTCCTCCTCATCTGCTTCCTAAAAGAACATCCTTTAATTCTGAGGCTGTGCCCTCTGGTCATAGACTCTCCCACTAGTGGAAACATCCTCTCCACATCCACTCTATCCAGGCCTTTCACTATTCTGTACGTTTCAATGTGGTCCCCCCTCATTCTTCTAAACTCCAGCGAGTACAGGCCCAGCGCCGACAAACGCTCATCATATGTTAACCCACTCATTCCTGGGATGATTCGTGTAAACCTCGTCTGGAGCCTCTCCAGAGCCGGCACATCCCTCCTCTCCCACTCACCACCAGCGTTCCCTGCTCCCGTAACCCTTGGCCAAAGATCAGGACAGGTTGGAGCTCCAGGCACCAACAGCCCCAGGAGATCATTGCCGTCCCGTACAAACCTCATCTCCTGATCGCTTCCCAACGACACGTCCGTCCATTGCCTGCACGCACAAGGAACTGCAGATGCTGCAATCCTCAGCAAAGCACAGAGTGCTGGAGGAACTCAGTCCCATCAATCTACCCAATATCGGGACCCGGGTACTGATTGTGGATGATCAGTCATGATCATATTGAATGGCGGTGCTGGCTCGAAGGGCCGAATGGCCTACTCCTGCACCTATTGTCTTTGTTTCTATCTCTGGAGAACATGGATAGGTGATGTTTTGGGTCAGGACCCTTCTTCAGAACATATCCATCGTTCTCCGGAGATGTTGCCTGACCCTCTGAGTTACTCCAGCACTTTGTGTCTTTTTTTGTAAACCAGCATCTGCAGTTCCTTGTGTCTAGAGTGGTATCAGATTGGCGGGTTAATCTAACCTTGTGGACATTAGGCTGCTGTGCTTGGGTACTTGAGGTGTTGTATAAACAGAGAGAGAGTTTGATGCAGTTGGGGGTCCCACAGTGTCACGGAGGCCACCCCCCCCCCCCCCCCCCCCCGAGCCCACAGCTGAGGGGTGACCTCGCAGAGATGTACAAAACCACAAGGGGCAAAGTGAACACTCACTGTCTGTTTCACAGGGTAGAGGATTCTAAAACTAGAGGGCGCAGGGTTAAGGTGTAAGGGGGGGAGATTTAAGGGAGACCTCAGGGGCAACCTTTTCATCAGAGGGTGGTCCGTATCTGGAACAAGCTGCCACTGGAAGCTGGAGAAGCAGACACAAGTACAACTTTTGTAAAACATCTGGGCAGGTATATGGATGGGAAGGGCTAGCAGGGATGTGTGCCAAATTCCCAGGTGATGGGTCCAGCCCAGAATGCCAACTGGGTCGGCATGGACAAGGTCGGCCGAAGGGCCCGACTCTGTGCTGGACAGCTCTGTGACCCTAACATACCTCATTGCGGATGATCAGCCATGATCACATTGAACGGCGGTGCTGGCTTGAAGGGCCGAATGGCCTACTCCTGCACCTAATGTCTATTGCATTTACAATTTAGTCAACATGTTCCCAATCGCTGGACTGAATTTCCCGTACAAAGACACACTCAGGTTGAGGATAGTCTAATCTGAAAAACACGGGAAACATTTGGAAATAATCCAGAGCTGCGGAGAATGGGCTTTCCGGATACATTTGCAAACACATTCCATCCACAATGTTATTGATCTGCTCCGTCTTCAGGAAAATCGCTGAATTAGTCTAAATTATTCATTTGTGCTAATGGATCACACAGTTTAGAAATAGAATGAGAATAAACAACATGCACAACATAATAAAAAAAATATTTGAGTATAGAAGTTGGGAGGTCATGTTGCAGTTGTATAAGACGTTGGTGAGACCACATTCAGAATATTGTGTTCAGTTCTGGGCACCATGTTATAGGAAAGATATTGTCAAGCTTGAAAGGGTTCAGAAAAGATTTACAGGACTAGAGAGTGTGAGCTACAGGGAGAGATTGAGTAGGCTGGGTCTCTATTCCTTGGAGCGCAGGAGGATGAGGGGTGATCTTATAGAGGTGTACAAAATCATGAGAGGAATAGATCAGGTAGACGCACAGAGTCTCTTGCCCAGAGTAGGGGAATCGAGGACCAGAGGGAATAGGTTTAAGGTGAAGGGGAAAAGATTTAATAGAAATCTGAGGGGTAACTTTTTCACACAAAGGGTGGTGGGTGTGTGGAATGAGCTGCCAGAGGTAGTTGAGACTGGGACTATCCCATCATTTAAGACACATTTGGACAGGTAGATAAAAGGTGGGGCAAATGTAGGCAATTGGGATGAGGCCAATGTTAGTATGGACAGGCTGGGCTGAAAGACCATGGCTCGCCGAGTGTGTTTGTACAGTTGTTCAGGTTCATTATTGCCCCGTGTACCGAGGTACAGTGAACAGCTTTGTTCTGCGTGCTGTCCAAACAGATCAGACAACACGACACATAAAAACAATCCGGTCAAACTCCAGTCCAACAGGTGGAGCAAAGGGGAAGATACAGACTGCAGGGTGTAGTTAGTTCCCTATAGTTATTGGGTGGTACTGAGTCTTTTGAGAATGAGGGGTGTAACGTAGCAAGATTCTGGGTGGAGTTGCTGCCTCACAGCGCCAGAGACCCGGGTTCCATCCCGACCACGAGTGCTGTCTGTACGGAGTTTGCACGTTCTCCCCGTGACCTGCGTGGGTTTTCTCCGGGTGCTCCGGTTTCCTCCCACACTCCAAAGACATGCAGGTTTGTAGGTTAATTTGGCTTGGTATAAATGTAAAATAAATAGTCTCTTGTGCGTTTAGGATAGTGTTAGTGTGCGGGGATCGCTGGTCGGTGCGGACTTGGTGGGCCGAAGGGCCTGTTTCCATGCTGTGCCTCTGAAATAAACTAAACTAGTAGCTGGAGAATGTTGTCATATAAGTGTGAATCTGCTCAGACCACGTTGTCACGGGAATTCCCAGAGTAAGCCACGCATTCTACCGCAGTGAAGCGCCCCACTAGTTGCCAATGTGACCAGCCTCTGCTGAAGACCATCTCTGTTTGAAGATTCCCCCCTGAATAACGTTTCCAACTCACCCTCCACAAACTGTTTGAACATCGATGTTCCTTTCATTTTATTGCCATCTGATCTGCCAAGGTACATATTGAAGATGTGACATAAACGTAGAAGAATTATGTACTGGTCAGGTCAATATTGTGTCGTTTTGATATGTGTATTGATATTTACACAGTAGATTGGAAAAAAAAGCAAGGGCTACAACATGGTGATACATTAGAAACAAATTAAAAAAACTCAAATGTACATCATACACGATATCTGTTTTTTTACACAGAGGTAAAAATGCTTATTGTAAAAAAAACTAAATATCACTACAACAGGGTTTTAGTACAGTTAGTGGAGGCACTTTCTTCTCATCCTTGAAAGATGTGCATTGGCTGTAGATGTCCCGATCTACAATGGTTCACCTCCTTACCACAGATACAAAAATAAATCTGATTTGTTCCCCCCCCCCTCCCCCCCCCCCCCCCCCCCCCACACACCTCTGTGTAAGTCCTCGCCCCTCGCCCCTCACGCAGACTGTTGCCCTTGGTATTACGTAAGGGCAGGAGCAACCTGCCACCGGCCAACATCAGGGTGGGAGCCAGACAAGAACTATACTCACACAAAGCCCAGCCCAGCCCAGCTCTCGCACCACGGACTGCACACCTCAATTCACACATTTACAGCGTGTAAGCGCGGGAAGAACGGCCGATAATTAAAAAATAACCCAGGCTTGTGGTAGTAATGGACACGTCCTGATGGGATGGCATCGTATCTGTGTTATGCCAGCGAGCCGTGAGATTACTGCTAAACCTCTGGGGGAGTTAGTGTAGATGTCAGCCCATGGTTGTGTCGTGTTCCAATGTAGTTAAGACCCCACAGTGATTTTAATCAAACCCAGCAGCTGTATTGCAGACTTGGTGTGTGGGCAATAAGTGGGCTGGCGTGAGGTGTGGTCAGTTGTGGTCCCACCAGCCGGCGTGATGTTACTCACACCAGTTAAAGCCCACTCCATCTGGTCAACGCCACTTGTCATGCTTTGCTGCAGTTGCTCAGGCCCGCCATTCCCCACCAGGAGCCTAGTGCCACGCGGTTATCACACCTGTTTGATCAGCAACCATGCAGATGCAGCTGCAGAAGGCTAGCAGGACGCATTTGCTCAGGAGTGGCCTACGCTGACACAAATGCAGCTCAGTCGGTGGCGTTGGGAAACTTCCTTGCCAGCCCCTCGCAGGGTGAGAGACATGTTGAGCCACTGGGCAGCAATGGTCAGTTGCACCAGCTGCCTCCAACTACAACAGACCAGGTTGTACCAAGCTGATCTTCAAATAAATATTTTACAAAATGGCTAGTCCCAGTGTTACAAAAATATTCTTTCAAAGCGTAAGCTTTCGACGCGAGGGTCCGTGGGCTACCCTGAGTCACCTGAGCAAGTAAGATTTTGAAGGAAGTGATGACTCTCTCCCCCACCCTGTCCATCTGGTGAAGTTTACAACTACATGGGTTGCTAAGGCTTTGAGAATCCCAATTTTTTTAAATTTGAGGACACTTTGTGCTTTTCTAAAAAAACGATCAACGTTAGATCCGCGCAGACCGACTCACGGTTCCATTGGTAGTGTGGGAGTGGTGGGGTGCGTGTACCAGCCCGCACACGTGCCTTCAATTCCGGCTCCACGCACAAACCAGCGGCAGAGGTCCAAGCAAGGGCGCAGCTGTCGGTGGTAACTGCACCGTAACTCACCAGAGACCGGGACAGGCAAGAGCCAGCAAACTAGGCGAGTGGAATCAGACGGGCTGAATCTTAACAACTAGTAGAAGGCAGAGGTGGACTATATCACCCCCTCTGATTGTACGAGCTACGAGGCTGTGGAAGCAACAGTCAAGGAGCCTGCTTATATAGTATTATCTCAACATCTTTAGTGTGTTGACAATTAAAGTGAGAACTCAATGCAAGGAACCCTTTAAGTAGAAAAGCATTTCCTCCGCTTCTTCTCAAAAACCTACATTTTGACAGAAACCAAATTGATCACAATAAAAATAAGTGGGCTAAGTATTATTCCTTGAGGATCAATCATTGCTTTAGAGTTCGGAGATTAGGCAAAAGCTTGTTCGTTACTATTTGAAGAACGACTCTGAAGAGGGTTAGACTTTAGTAAATGTCAGAGCGTTTTGATTAGGAAGCAGAATAGTTTTGGCTTGGTACAGTGAAGACAATACTGTGTTGTGAACGTGTTTCTACCGCACTCGTTCCCCCGAGACAGTTCCACACCGTACCCGACTTCAGGGCATAAACCCGGTTGATCCAGCACGAACCATTCACGCCATCTTCCTCCGATCACTCGACATCCGACTGGCAAATGAGGACAGGCCACCTTGGCATCTGTGTGTAGCCGGCTACAAGCCAGCCTAAAGAAGACACAGAGTGCTGGAGTAACTCAGCGGGTCAGGCAGCATCTGTGGAGAACATGGATAGGTGACGTTTCACAGAGTGCTGGAGTAACTCAGCGGGTCAGGCAGCATCTGTGGAGAACATGGATAGGTGACGTTTCACAGAGTGCTGGAGTAACTCAGCGGGTCAGGCAGCATCTGTGGAGAACATGGATAGGTGACGTTTCAGGTCGGGACCCTTCTTCAGACTTCTCCACAGATGCTGCCTGACCCGCTGAGTTACTCCAGCACTCTGTGTCTGTTTTGGTAATCCAGCGTCTGCAGTTCCTTGTTTCCACGCAACTCACCCACTCGTGTTGCGCGCACGCGCACACACACGCACACACACACACACACATATCTCAACTCTCACCCGCATTAGATTCTTAGAAAAATTATAAACAATTGTGAGACATTCTTATATATATATCCATGATAGACAAGTCTAGTTGTTAAGGTTAGTTGTGCGTGGCGCTGTTGGTGTCCAGTCAGGTAGTGTCTCCACGCACGCACGCACACGCACACACACAGACCAGCGTTGTGGTTTCCACACCACAATGTGATCAGGATGTTCCTCGCTCCAGAGCCCGATGTCCTGTACACCACGTGGCCACTCAGCCCACCGCCTTGTGCTTGCCACCACAGCAGCGACACATCACGCCACACTTGTAGCAAGCCCGCAGCGGGAGGTAACAGCATATACACGGGGCGATGAAGGAGAGTGCGATCAGCGCCAGCCAGCGCAGGCAGAACTTCTCGTCAGCTGTGTCACAGGAGCAAGGGTCCGAGTAGTCTCCCTCGGGGTCTGACATGCAGTGGTAGAGCATGCTGTCAGCGCACCACATGCAGCTGGTGCGGCGGATGCATGTCCGGATGGGGTCGGGAGCATCCTGGCACTGCCCACGCCGGTTCTCCTCGTGATTGAACATGTCGCGGCAGTAGACGCACCGCGACCGCTCGCCGTCGTCGATGCGCCGCCGCAGCTTGGACTTGGACGGGGCGGGCTGCGTCTTCACCACCGCCACCCCCCCCCCACCCCGCCCTTCAGCTCCTTGCCAAAGCCAAAGTCCGAGCTCTCCACGTAGGGGTAGTTGTAGTCGTGCTTGGGCGCGTCGCTCTTGTCGAAGTGGACGTACGAGTCGCCGTCTCCCTGCTCGCCGTACTTGGGCCTGACCGCGGCGTAGCGGTAGTCCTCGTATCGTTCCCGCAACCACGCCTTCTCACGCGGGTTGATCCGCACGATCTCCTCTTCATCGTCTCGAAAACTCACGTGTCGTTGTTTGGGCACGGACTAGGGTTCAAAGGGAAGACATTAACACACGTTTATACTCTGATTCAACGGTACGGTGCAGAAACAGGCCCTTCGGCCCACCCAGTCCGTGCCGACCAGCGATCCCCGTTCACATAGTTCTATGCTATCCCACTCTCATCCACTCCCTACACACTAGGGCCGATTAACCTACAAACACGCACGTCTTTGGGATGTGGGAGGAAACCGGAGCACCCGGAGAAAACCCACGTGGTCACAGGGAGAACGTGCAAACTCCACACAGACAGCACCCAAGGTCAGGATTAAATCCCGTGTCTCTGACGCTGTGAGGCAGTGGCTCTACCCCGCTGCGCCACCGTGTCTCAATACAAAATATTTCTTCACAGATTTCCAGGACACATCTTGGTTGGTAGAATGTGTTGATCGATATTATTTACAGACAGACACAAAATGCTGGAGTAACTCAGCGGGACAGGCAGCAGCTCTGGAGAGAAGGAATGGGTGGCGTTTGGGTCGAGACTGGTGAAGTGTCACCCATTCCAGAGATGCTGCCGCTCCCACTGAGTTCCTCCAGCATTTTGTGTCTGTCCTCGGTGTAAACCAGCACCTGCAGTTCCTTCCTACACACCTTATTTGGAGTGCACATCACACAGCAGTTCAGAAAGATTCTACACACAGGTACAGCTGGGTGGCAAGGAGTGCACTAACTCACACCTACACAACAACGTTGCACGGGTTTTAAACTTTAATGAAGTGCGTTTCAGCAACAGTTATATAACGAGCCCAACAGCTCAGCTCAGCTTTGCTGGCAATTAACTGAATCCACCCATCAAGTTGATGAAGGTTTGGCCCAAGTTTAAGACTGAATATAGAACAGTACAGCACAGGAACAGGCCATTCGGCCCACAATGTCCATGCTGAACGCGATGCCAAGATCGGAGTCAGGGGATATGGGGAGAAGGCAGGAACGGGGTACTGATTGGGGATGATCAGCCATGATCACATTGAATGGCGGTGCTGGCTCGAGGGGCCGAATGGCCTACTCCTGCACCTATTGTCTATTGTCTATTGACCAACTCTCCTCTACCTGCACGTGATCCGTATCCCTCCACTCCCTGCGTATCCATGCGCCTATCCAAGGGCCTCTAAACCACCACTATGGTATCTGCCTCCACCCCCACCCCTGGCAGCGTGTTCCAGGCACCCACCCCCACCCCCACCCCTGGCAGCGTGTTCCAGGCACCCACCCCCACCCCCGCCCCTGGCAGCGTGTTCCAGGCACCCACCCCCACCCCCGCCCCTGGCAGCGTGTTCCAGGCACCCACCCCCACCCCCGCCCCTGGCAGCGTGTTCCAGGCACCCACCCCCACCCCCGCCCCTGGCAGCGTGTTCCAGGCACCCACCCCCACCCCCGCCCCTGGCAGCGTGTTCCAGGCACCCACCACCCTCTGTGTGATAAACCTGCCCCACACATCTCCTTTAAACTTTGCCCCTCTCATCTTAAAGCTGCGCCCTCTAGTCTTTGATCTTCCATTCTGAGGGGAAGGTTCTGATTGTCTACCCTATCTGTGCCCGAGGAAGAGCAGAATCGATGAACCAACAGTCCCCTTCAACACACACCGTTTATTCCCCCAATCTCCGACCCGGGGGCAGAGATGGAGTTGGATTCACGGGAGGTTGGTCTTGGAGGGGAGGGTGCTCCTCAAACTGTGGAGCATCCTGGACAATGCAGCTCACCCCCTCCGTGACACACTGGTCAACCTGAGGAGCAGCTTCAGCAACAGACTGGTTCCACCAAGATGCAGCACAGAACGCCACAGGAGATCCTTCTTCCCTGTGGCTATCAAACTGGACAACTCCTCCCCCTTCTGTCGTGGGGTAGACTGAGACTGTCCCCCCCCCCCCCCCCCCCCCAATCTTTGAACACCCCCAATCCTTTCCACTTGTCACTATAATTTCTTGTTGTGTTTTTATGATTGTTGGCAGATCAATGTCCCTCCTGGGATGAATAAAGTTCCATTGTATCTTATTGCCTAACGAACTCTTCACTTGAACCAGCCCCTGACGTAACTGCTCAGCAGACCACAGGACAAGAACGTCGGTTCACTGCATGAGGAGAGGTGCCAGAAATGTGCTTCCAATTCAGGTTTACTGCACTCTTCACATCCAGCACTGCAGCCGTGGTTATCAACTGAGGTTTGGTACGTAGCCTGCTTGCATAGCATGCTGCTGACATTGCAATGCCCCTGGTTCGCTGCAGATCGCATGTGCCAACCCCGTGAATATTGTGCGCAGAATTCAGGGCGTCACGGTGGCGCAGCGGTAGAGTTGCTGCCTCACAGCGCCAGAGACCCGGGTCCAATCCCGACTACGAGTGCTGTCAGTACGGAGTTTCCACGTTCTCCCCGTGACCTGCGTGGGTTTTCTCCGGGTGCTCCGGTTTCCTCCCACACTCCAAAGACGTGCGGGTTTGCAGGTTAATTGCCTCGGGTGTGGGGACCGCTGGTCGGCACGGACTCGGTGGGCCGAAGGGCCTGTATCCCTGCTGTACCTCTAAACTATAAAAGTAACCCATTCCCATGATAATGAATCATGACGCAGATTCCCTAGATTGAAGGAAAACATTCCAAATATGGACCATTATTCCCTCAGCATCCAAGACGGTAATAACTAATCCAGATGTTGCAAGAAGCAGGCGTGCAGTCAACAAACCAAGGCAACATCTTGCTAACATCTGTTTCCCACTTCACTTTTATTTAAAAATGTAACGTTCTTCACAATCACTGGTGGTGGACAAACCATTTTCATTCCTTTTCTCCAGAGATGCTGCCTGACCAAAGAATGATCCCAGGAATGAGTGGGTTAGCCTACAATGAGCGTTTGTCAACACTGGGCCTGTACTCACTGGAGTTTAGAAGAATGAGGGGGGACCTCATTGAAATGTACAGAATAGTGAAAGGCCCGGATAGAGTGGATGTGGAGAGGACGTTTCCACTAGTGGGAGGGTCTAGGACCAGAGGTCACAGCCTCAGAATTATAGGACGTTCTTTTAGGTAGGAGGTGAGGAGGAATTTCTTTAGTCAGTGGGTGGTGAATCTGTGGAATTCATAGCCACAGACGGCTGTGGAGGCCAAGTCAGTGGATATTTTTAAGGCGGAGATAGATTCTTGATTAGTACAGGTGTCAGGGGTTATGGGGAGAATGCAGGAGAATGGAGTTAGGAGATAGATCAGCCATGATTGAATGGCAGAGTAGACTTGATGGGCTGAATGGCCTAATTCTGCTGCTATCACTTATGACCCGCTGAGTTACTCCAGATTTTTGTATCCATCTTTGGTGTAAACCAGCATCTGCAGTTCCTTCCTACACATTGTGTCTGCTCCACTGTGAAATCTCCTCAAGGTATGTCGACTTTGAGGTTCTCCTCCGCTCTACGACAAGAGTCTGCAACGCTCTCTCTCACTGCTACCCCTCTGTGATCCATCACCGTCTATATCTCTTGTTTCTCTCTTATAGAGTCATAGAGTGATACAGCACGGACACAGGCCCTTCAGCGCAACTCGCCAACATGTCCCAGTTACACTAGTCCCACCTGCCTGCGCTTGCTCCATATCCCTCCAAACCTGTCCTATCCATGTACCCGTCTAAGGTAAACACAAAATGCTGGAGTAACTCAGCGGGACGGGCAGCGTCTCTGGAGAGAATGCATTTCACGTTGAGCCCTTCTCAGACGTCACCCATTCCTCGTCTCCACAAATGCTGCCTGTCTTGCTGAGTTACTCCGGCATTTTGTGTCTGTCTTTGCAATTGGTTACTCTGTTTTCAGATTTCAGGGCCGGCACGGTAGCACAGCGGTAGAGTTGCTGCCTCACAGCGCCAGAGACCCGGGTTCCATCCCGACTACGGGCGCTGTCTGTACAGAGTTTGCACGTTCTTCCCGTGACCTGCGTGGGTTTTCTCCAAGACGTGCAGGTTTGTACGTTAATTGGCTTGGTGCAGATGTAAATGTCGGATAGTGTTAGTGTGCAGGGATCGCTGGTCGGCACGGACTCAGTGGGCCGAAGGGCCTGTTTCCCCGCTGTATCTCTCAACTGAGTTTTATGAAGTTTATGAATGTTTGTTTAGCTTTAACTAATTATTAAGGTCATAAGGTCATGAGATAGGAGTAGCTGTGTGGCATGCTGTGTTGGCCAGTGGCCGTGTGCGCGTGCGAGCGGCGTGTGCGCGTGTGCGTGCGTATGCGTGTGTGTGTGTGCGCGTGCCTCACCTGCTCCAGGAGGTAGTTGTCAGGGCTGTAATGGTCAAGTGCGTGTCTCAGGGGACAGAGGGGCCGGTGGGTGTCGGTCACTGTGGGGGTCAACGCCCTCACCGGCAGCTCCTTCCTGCTCGACGAGTTTGACGAACTGTCTGTCGTGGCCTTTGGAGAAAACAAACATCAGGTCATAAGTGATAGGAGCAGAATTAAACCATTCGGCCCATCAAGTCTACTCTGCCATTCAATCATGATCATCTGAGGGTAAGATCATCTCTGACCCCTCTCACCCTGGCCACAAACTCTTTGAATCACTTCCCTCTGGAAGGCGACTCCGGACTGTCAAAGCTGCCACAGCCGGTCATAAAAACAGCTTTGCTCCACAAGTAGTAGCTCTACTCAATAACCAAAATTCTGTAGCCTCCTTTTGTTCTGGTATTTTATTTAATTCACATGTTTAATCGCTAATGTTCTATTATTAATGTTTAATGTTTTACGTGTCATTCCTAACTGTCACTGTATGTCACGTTGTCGCTTGCGGGCGGAGCACCAAGGCAAATTCCTTGTATGTGAATACTTGGAAAATAAACTTGTTCATTCATTCATTCACGGCTGATCGATCTCTCCCTCCCAACCCTATTCTCTGGCCTTCTTCCCATAATCCTTGACACCCGTACTGATCAAGAATCTGAAGAAATGGACTTCATTCAGAATCACAAAGTACAATTTCAGATCAGTCCAGTTTAGTTTATAGTCACATGTACTGAGGTACAGTGAAAAGCATTTGTTGCGTGCCATATATCCATGTTCTCCACAGATGCTGCCTGACCCGCTGAGTTACTCCAGCACTCTGTGAAACGTCACCTATCCATGTTCTCCACAGATGCTGCCTGACCCGCTGAGTTACTCCAGCACTCTGTGAAACGTCACCTATCCATGTTCTCCACAGATGCTGCCTGACCCGCTGAGTTACTCCAGCACTCTGTGAAACGTCACCTATCCATGTTCTCCACAGATGCTGCCTGACCCGCTGAGTTACTCCAGCACTCTGTGAAACGTCACCTATCCATGTTCTCCACAGATGCTGCCTGACCCGCTGAGTTACTCCAGCACTCTGTGAAACGTCACCTATCCATGTTCTCCACAGATGCTGCCTGACCCGCTGAGTTACTCCAGCACTCTTGATTGGCAGATGGGTGGACAAAGACCAGTGATTAAAACAAAAGGGAGCAAAGATAAGGGGAGAGACGGCTGGAAATGTGAAGCTGGAGGAGAGGATGCAGCTGGAAGAGGCTGGGAAAAGGATATCTCCAGGTGGGGTACAGGGAGGAGAGGTAGGGGGTGTGAGTTGGCCTGGGGTGGCCCAGGCTGCATTCTATAGGTACGTGCCATAACCAAAGTCCATGACAGAGAGGTTGCTAACACGAGATCACAGTGCTGCGGTGTGCAAGTTTTACTTCCCTACAGCCATAATGTCCAGCGACTCAAACTAATTTCATTTCTGCATTATTATGGTGCTTTTAGTTGCTGCCTCACAGCACCAGAGACCCGGGTTCCATCCTGTCTACAAGTGCTGTCTGTACAGAGTTTGCACGTTCTCCCCGTGACCTGCGTGGGTTCCCCCCCCCCCCCCCCCCCCCCCCCCGAGATCTTCGGTTTCCTCCCACAATCCAAAGACGTGCAGGTTTGTAGGTTAATTGGCTCGGTATAAGTGTAAAAAATTGTCCCGGTGTAGGATAGTGCTAGTGTGCGGGGATCGCTGGTCGGCGCGGACTCGGTGGGCCACAGAGCCTGTTTCCGTGCTGTATTTCCAAACTAAACTAGCTGTATAACATATAACCATATAACAATTACAGCACGGAAACAGGCCATCTCGGCCCTTCAAGTCCGTGCCGAACAACTTTTTTCCCTTAGTCCCACCTGCCTGCACTCACACCATAACCCTCCATACCCTTCTCATCCATATGCCTATCCAATTTATTTTTAAATGATACCAATGAACCTGCCGCCACCACTTCCACTGGAAGCTCATTCCACACCGCTACCACTCTCTGAGTAAAGAAGTTCCCCCTCATGTTACCCCTAAACCTCTGTCCCTTAATTCTAAAGTCATGTCCTCGTGTTTGAATCTTCCCTATTCTCAAAGGGAAAAGCTTGTCCACATTAACTCTGTCTATCCCTCTCATCATTTTAAAGACCTCTATCAAGTCCCCCCTTAACCTTCTGCGCTCCAGAGAATAAAGACCTAACTTATTCAACCTATCTCTGTAACTTAGCTGTTGAAACCCAGGCAACATTCTAGTAAATCGCCTCTGTACCCTCTCTATTTTGTTGACATCCTTCCTATAATTGGGCGACCAAAATTGTACACCATACTCCAGATTTGGTCTCACCAATGCCTTGTACAATTTTAACATTACATCCCAGCTTCTATACTCAATGCTCTGATTTATAAAGGCTAGCATACCAAAAGCTTTTTTTACCACCCTATCGATATGAGATTCTACCTTCAAGGAACTATGCACGGTTATTCCCAGATCCCTCTGTTCAACTTATTCTTCAATTCCCTACCGTTTACCATGTAGTGTGTGTGTTCTTGAGTTAACGGACCCGTAAAGCTGCTATTGTCATTGTCCCATTCCCAGTACATACAACAAGTAGACTGGTCAGATAAATGGGGTCCGATTAGGAGAAGGGGAGGTGCAACGAGAGAGACCTGGGTGTCCTTGTACATCAGCCACTGAAAGTAAGCATGTAGGTACAGCAGGCAGTGAAGAAAGCAAATGGCACGTTGGCCTTCATTGCGAGGGGATTTGAGTTTAGGAGCAAGGAGGTCCTTCTGCAGCTGTACAGGGTCCTGGTGAGACCACACCTGGAGTACTGTGTGCAGTTTTGGTCTCCTTGTTTGAGGAAGGACATTCTTGCTATTGAGGGAGTGCAGCGTAGGTTCACCAGGTTAATTCCTAGGATGGCGGGACTGTCATATGTTGAGAGAGTGGGTCGACTGGGCTTGTATTCGCTGGAATTTAGAAGGATGAGAGGATATCTTATATAAACATATACAATTCTTAAGGGATTGGACAGGCTAGATGCAGGAAAAACGTTCCCGATGTTGGGGGAGTCCAGAACCAGGGGCCACAGTTTAAGAATAAGGGGTCGACCATTTTGAACTGAGATGAGGAAAAACATTTCACCCAGAGTTGTGTGAATCTGTGGAATTCTCTGCCACAGAAGGCGGTGGAGGCCAATTCACTGGATGTTTTCAAGAGAGAGTTAGATTTAGCTCTTAGGGCTAACGGAATCAAAGGATATGGGGAGAAAGCAGGAACGGGGTACTGATTGTGGATGATCAGCCATGATCACATTGAATGGCGGTGCTGGCTCAAGGGGCCGAATGGCCTCCTCCTGCACCTATGTTTCTATCCCTTGGGTTGTGGCTACATTGGCAAGACTCTTGGTGTGAAGGGTTGGGGTGTGATTGCCACTCCAGGGACACGAGGACATTACAGACGCAATGTGGTTCCAGACTGGACAGTAAACGCCAGCTATTTCCTCCAATACTCACTAAAGGCGGTAAGGCCTGGTGTGGAGGCATCTCACGTGACCCAGATTATCAGCACTGCAGTAGCTTAGACAGGGCGGTTAAAGCTGATTTTAACATGGTGCCTTCTGAGTCTCTTTCGCGATGGCTTATAGCATTTTCCAACCATGAAGCTACACAGATGCCGGAACAAGGGAAGGTCAACAACGTATTTGTGTCGAGTAATATTTCCATCAAGTCTCTCCTCTATCTCCCGCGTTCCAGAGAAGACCATCCAAGTCAATAGACAATAGACAATAGATGCAGGAATAGGCCATTCGGCCCTTCGAGCCAGCACCACCATTCAATGTGATCATGGCTGATCATCCACAATCAGTACCCAGTTCCTGCCTTCTCCCCATATCCCCTGACTCCACCATCTTTAAGAGCCCTATCTAGCTCTCTCTTGAAAGTATCCAGAGAACCGGCCTCCACCGCCCTCTGAATTCACAGACTCACAACACTCTGGGTGAAAAAGTGTTTCCTCATCTCCGTTCTAAATGGCTTACCCCTTAACCTTAAACTGTGGCCCCTGGTTCTGGACTCTCCCAACATCAGGAACATGTTTCCTGCCTCTTGCGTGTCCAAACCCTTAATAATCTTATATGTTTCAATAAGATCCCCTCTCACCCTTCTAAATTCCAGAGTATACAAGCCCAGCCACTCCATTCTCTCAACGTATAACAGTCCCGCCATCCCGGGAATTAACCTTGTAAACCTACGCTGCACTCCCTCAATAGCAAGAATGTCCTTCCTCAAATTAGGGGACACAATACTCCAGGTGTGGTCTCATTAGGGACCTAAACAACAGCAGAAGGACCTATTTGCTCCTATACTCAACTCCTCTTGTTATAAAGGCCAACATGCCATTCGCTTTCTTCACTGCCTGCTGTACCTGCATGCTTACTTTCATAGACTGATGAACAAGGACCCCAGATCCCTTTGTACTTCCCCTTTTCACAACTTGACACCATTTAGCTAGTAATCTGCCTTCCTGTTTTTGCTACCAAAGTGGATAACCTCACATTTATCCGCATTAAACTTCATCTGCCATGCATCCGCCCACTCCCCCAACCTGTCCAAGTCACCCTGCATTCTCACAGCATCCCCCTCATAGTTCTCACAGCCCCCCAGCTTTGTGTCATCTGCAAATTTGCAATTTTTACTTTGAATCCCTTCATCTAAATCAATAATATACATTGTAAATATCTGTAGTCCCAGCACGGAGCCTTGCGGTACCCCACTAGTCACTGCCTGCCAATCTGAAAGGGACCCGTTAATCCCTACTCTTTGTTTCCTGTCTGCCAACCACTTCTCTATCCATGTCAGCACTCTACCCCAATACCATGTGCCCTAATTTTGCCCACTAATCTCCTATGTGGGACCTTATCAAATGCTTTCTGAAAGTCCAGGTACACTACATCCACTGGCTCTCCCTTGTCCATTTTCCTAGTTACATCCTCAAAACATTCCAGAAGATCAGTCAAGCATGATTTCCCATTCGTAAATCCATGCTGACGTGGACCGATCCTGTCCCCTGCAGCCAATCCCCTATAATCCAGGCATCGTTCTGGTAAACTTCCTCCGCCCCCTATCCAAAGCCCCCACATCCTTCCCTGTGGAAGATTTAGTTCAGTTTAGTGATACAGCTCGTGAACAGCCCCTTTGGGCCACCCATTCCGCTCCGACCAGCGACCCCCCCCCCGTACACTGGTTCTGTCTCATAGCAGTTCTGCATCAAACACATTAAAGGGGCAATTAACCTACAAAACTGGCAAGTTTGGAGTGTGGGAGGAAACCCGAGCACCAGGAGAAATCCCACGCGGGAGAACGTACAAACTCCGCACAGACAGCACCCGTAGTCAGGATTGAACCCGGGTCTCTGGCGCTGTGAGGCAGCAACTCTACCGCTGCGCCACCGTGCCGCCCTATTTGGTTACAATAAAGGAGCTATAGAAATATAAGCTGTCATTAGATGCTGCATTATACTGAGGTATGGTGTGTACAACAGACCTCTTAAACTTCACCCACAGTGCAGCCAATAATGGAATCATTCAAAACATTCAAAAAACACTAGAGCCTGTCCCACGCAATCGGTTTTTTCAGCGATTGTCACAGTCGTAGCAGGTCGCCCAAAAACTGGCAACTGGACCCCCCCCCCCCCCTTCAACAATGTCCACAACAACCTATCACCGAGTCGACGTCCAGCTAAGGCAAGCTACCAACAAGCGGTGACCCATTGGGACGTCCACCTACAACCACATCTACGACAACCCCCGTCCACCCGCGACGAGCTACGACAAGCAACGGCCGTGTCGGCGACAACTGAAGACATTTCAGTCGCCGGTACCTGTCGCCGGTTGATTTAGGTCGTCGCCAATGGAATTCACCAAAGTCAGCGCCCGGCGACAACCAACGTCACGCGGTGACAACCTACGACAGCACCTACGTCAGGAGAAGACAAGCTACGCTCATTGGCGTCAAACCCACTGTCGGCAATTGTCACCAAAAATGTTTGAACATTTCAATATCCAGCGGCGACCAGAAAAACACTACGACTCTTTGGGCGACTTAGGAGACGACTCATGACCGTGCAGGCGTCACCCCGGCAACCATGTGGCAACGGCCTCGTCGCCTAAAAAATCTCCTAAGTGGGACAGGGGCTGAACTGAGTAGGGACAAAGTTATCTATGTATTAATGGGCCAGGATTTAAAATTCATTAACATAGGAAGTAAAGTACACAAAGGAAGCAGGTGACAGGATATCCCTGATCAGCTGCATGGATGGGAACAAGATTCCAACTACCATTCTCACTGACATCTGTAGACCACTGCGCCTGGCATCTGTGGTGAGAAAGCTCTTGGGAGCGATTCGGAGGGATCAGATATATATGCATTTGGAAATGTGTGGGAAGGAACTGCAGATGCTGGTTTCAATTCCTTGTATGCTGCAAAACATACTTGAGACAGACACAAAATGCCGGAGTAACTCAGCGGGACAGGCAGCATCTGTGGAGAGAAGGAACGGGAAACGATTCGGGTCAGGGTTTGAAGAAGGTTCTTGACCCGAAACGTCACCCATTCCTTTTCACCAGAGATGCTGCCTGACCCGCTGAGTTACTCCGGCACTTTGTGTCTGTCATGTGCATTTGGAAAGATGGGTTGAATAGGCTCAGCATGGGAGATAGTGTCCCACAAATGTGGAGATTGCTAGATACTTGATTAGTACAGGCGTCAGGGGATATGGGAAGAAGACAGGACAATGGGCTTGAGAGGGAGAGATAGATCAGCCATGATCGACTGGGCTGAAACAAGTTTTGTGAAGTTTAACCAAGGAGGCTGATGCGGGCAGGGCCACACATGTAGTCAATATCAACGTTAGCAAGGCATTTGATAACGTTCAGTTTGGTTTAGAGATACAGCGCGGAAACAGGCCCTTCCGCCCACTGGGTCCGCGCCGACCAGCGATCCCCGCACACCAACACTATCCTACACACACTAGGGACAATTTACACTTAAACCAAGCCAATTAACCTACAAACCTGCACGTCTTTGGAGTGTGGGAGGAAACCGAAGATCTTGGAGAAAACCCACGCAGCATGGCACATATCAACTCCTACCTCAACAAGAACCTGGACCCACTGCAGTTCGCTTACCGCCACAACAGATCAACGGTGGACGCGATTTCACTGGCCCTCCACTCCACTCTGGGCCACTTGGCCAACAAAGACTCATAGGTCAGGCTGTTATTCATCGACTACAGCTCGGCATTTAATACAATCATCCCCTCCTAGCTGGTTACCAAACTCGCAGAACTGGGTCTCTGCGCATCCCTCTGCAATTGGATCCTTGACTTCCTCATTCAGACCACAGTGTGTTCATATTGGTGAAAATGTGTCAGACTCGATAACAATCAGCACGGGAGCACCTCAGGGCTACGTGCTCAGCCCCCTGCTGTACTCACTCTATACTCATGACTGCGTAGCCGGTCATAGGGCAAACTTCATCATCAAGTTCGCTGACGACACCACTGTTGTGGGACGTATCACTGATGGGGATGAGTCAGAGTATAGAAGAGAGATCGAGCGACTGACCAAATGGTGCCAGCACAATAACCTGGCCCTCAACACCAGCAAAACCAAGGAACTGATTGGGAACATCAATGCCTGTCCAATCTTTTAAGAATTGTATATGTTTCTATAAGATTCCCTCTCATCCTTCTAAGTTCCAGTGAATACAAGCCCAGTCGACCCATTTTTTCATCATATGTCAGTCCTGCCATCCCGGGAATTAACCTGGTAAACATACGCTGCACTCCCTCAATAGCAAGAATGTCCTTCCTCAAATTAGGAGACCAAAATTGCCACAATACTCCAGGTGCGGTCTCACCAGAGCCCTGCACAACTGCAGTAGGACCTCCTAGCTCCTAATCTCAAATCCTCTTGCAATGAAGGCCAACATGCCATTAGCTTTCTTCACTGCCTGCTGTACCTACATGCTCACTTTCAGTGACTTTCAGATATAAACGCACACCCAGGTCTCGTTGCATCTCCCCTTTTCCTAATCTGAAACCATTCAGATAATCATCTGCCTTCCTGTTCTTTCCGCCAAAGTGGATAACCTCACATTTATCCACATTATACTGCATCTGCCATGCATCTGCCCACTCACCCAACCTATCCAAGTCACCCTGCAGCCTCATAGCATCCTCCTCACAGCTCACACTGCCAACCCAGCTTTGAGTCATCCGCAAACTTGGAGATGTCACATTTAATTCCCTCGTCTAAATCGTTAATATATATTGTAAATAACCGGGGTCCCAGCACTGAGCCTTGCGGCACCACATTAGTCACTGCCTGCCATTCTGAAAAGGACCCATAAATTCCTACCCTTTGCTTCCTGTCTGCCAACCAGTTCTCTATCCATGTCAATACCCTACCCCAATACCATGTGCTCTAATTTTGCCCACTAATCTCGTGTGGGACCTTGTCAAAGGCATTTTGAACGTCCAGATACACTACATCCACTGGCTCTCCCTTATCCATTCTACTTGTTACGTCCTCAAAAAATTCCAGAAGATTAGTCAAGCATGATTTCCCCTTCATAAATCCATGCTGACTTTGACCAATCCTGTCACTGCTTTCCAAATGCGCTGCTATAGCATCTTTAATATCGACTCCAGCATCTTCCCCACTAGCGATGTCAGGCTAACTGGTCTATAATTCCCTGTTTTCTCTCTCCCTCCTTTCTTAAACAGTGGGGTTACATTGGCTACCCTCCAATCCACAGGAACTGATCCAGAGTCGAGAGAACATTGGAGAATGATCACCAATGCATCCACAATTTCTAGGGCCACCTCCTTGAGTACCCTGGGATGCAGACCATCAGGCCTTGGAGATTTATCTGCCTTCAGTCCCATCAGTTTACCCAACACCATTTCCTGCCTAATGTGGATTCCCTTCAGTTCTTCCCTCCCACTAGATCCTCGGTCCCCTAGTAATTCTGGGAGATTGTTTGACTCTGACATAGTGAAGACAGGACCAAAGTACTCCTTTAACTGTTCTGCCATTCCATTGTTTCCAATTATAAATTCAGCATTTTGTATCTATCCGGTCTAAACCAGCATCTATAGCTCCTTCCGACACAGAAGAGGGGAGGCCAGGAGCAGGCCAGTCTCAAACACTCACTGTGGTAGTTGATGAGGCAGCTGGTGATGGTTAGCATGTGGACAACATTCCTGACATGTCCCTGCATTCCTCATGAACAGCACAGAGGGAGAAAAAGCCTTCACTCCTCCTAAAACTCTTCCCTTAATCTTCAAGTGAACAAATGCGCGTGTGGCTGGGCCGTGAATAAGGCATGTGTCTAAATTTAAACTTTCCATTTTCAACTATTTATATCCGTCTGTAATTAGGTGAATCACAGAAAGCTCCTTGCCCAGCCCCGTATATATATATATTCCCCTCCACTCCTCTCCTCCCCACCCACTTCCCTCCCCTCCTCTCCCTCCCCTCTCCTCCTCCCCTCCCCCCTTCCTCCTCTCTCCCCTGCCCCTCCCTCTCTCCTCACCCCCACTGCTCCCCTCCCCTCCCAGTGGCCCTGGGTCAGTGCTGTGTATATTGGGAGTGTAGCAAGGAACTGCAGATGCTGGTTTAAACCGAAGATAGACACAAAATGTTGGAGTAACTCAGCGGGACAGGCAGCATCTCTGGAGAGACGGAATGGGTGACGTTTCGGGTCGAGACCCTTCTTCAGACTGGTTGGGGAGAAGGGAAAGGAGAGATATAGACGGTGATGTGGAGAGATAATGAACAATGAATGGAAGATTTGCAAAAAAGTAACGATGATAACGGAAACAGGCCGTTGTTGGCTGTTTGTTGGGTGAAAACGAGAAGCTGGTGCGACTTGGGTGGGGGAGGGATGGAGAGAGAGGGAATGCCGGGGCTACCTGAAGTTGGAGAAGTCAATGTTCACACCACTGGGCTGTAAGCTGCCCGAGCGTAATATGAGATGCTGTTCCTCCAATTTGTGTTTAGCCTCACTCTGACAATGGAGGAGGCCCAGGACAGAAAGGTCTGTGTGGACTGTCTCTGGTACTGGGTGTCACGGTGGCGCAGCGGTAGAGTTGCTGCCTCACGGCGCCAGAGACCCGGGTTCCATCCCGACTACGGGCGCTGTCTGTACGGAGTTTGCAAGTTGACCCCGTGACCTGCGTGGGTTTTCTCCGAGATCTTCGGTTTCCTCCCACACTCCAAAGCCGTGCAGGTTTGTAGGTTAATTGGCTTGGTGTAAATGGTCCCTAGTGTGTGCGGGATAGAACTAGTGTGCGGGTTGATTGATGGACAGAGTGGACTCAGTGGGCAGAAGGGCCTGTTTTTATACTGTATCTCCAAACTAAATGTTCATTATTTTAACTTTCATTGCAAAGTCTTACTGACATTAGTGGGTGGAGGTTGTCCTACATCCATGAACTGACGGCTACAACCTGCCCCCTGCTCTCACAACGCCCGGCGAACATCAGAACGGCCACGATCATCATTTAACATCGACCGTGAATGGGGAGCAGCCGGAGAGACGTTCAAAGAGATCTCGAGGAAGCTGAGTTGCTGCAGATAATTAAATGACCAATTATTCAAAGCTTTGAGATCCCTTCAGGCATTCAGTAGGAGGTGCAATTGTGAAATTCACTGTCCCCAGTAGACAGGATACACGGTGCTGGAGGCTAAATGAGCAGTATAAAATCATGGCAGGAGAGGTCGAGTAGACCATAGTAGGCCATTCGGCCCTTCGAGCCAGCACCACCATTCAATGTGATCATGGCTGATCATCCACAATCAGTACCCCGTTCCTGCCTTCTCCCCATATCCCCTGACTCCGCTATCTTTAAGAGCCCTGTCTAGCTCTCTCTTGGAAGCATCCAGAGAACCGGCCTCCACCGCCCTCTGAGGCAGAGAATTCCACAGACTCACAACACTCTGTGTGAAAAAGTGTTTCCTCGTCTCCGTTCTAAATGGCTTACCCCTTATTCTTAAACTGTGGCCACTTAGGTTGGGTCTCTATTCCTTGGAGCACAGGACGATGAGTTCTGATCTTATAGAAGTGTATAAGATCATGAGAGGAATAGATTAGGTAGATGCACAGAGTCCCTTGCCCAGAGTTGGGGAATCGAGGACCAGAGGAGATAGGTTTAAGGTGAAGGGGAAAAGATTTAATAGGATTCTGAGGGGTAACTTTTTCCACACTGAGGATGGTGGGTGTATGGAACGAGCTGCCAGAGGTGGTAGTTGAGGCTGGGACTATTTCATAATTTAAGAAACAGTTAGACATGTACATGGATAGGACAGGTTTGGAGGGATATGGATCAAACGTGGGCAGATGGGACTAGTGTAGCTGGGACATGTTGGCCAGTGTGGGCAAGTTGGGCCGAATGGCCTGTTTCCATGCTGTATCACTCTATGGCTGTGTAAGAGGCTAAACGAACGGTACACTACTGAGGGCTGGCTGCACAAAGATTATATCTGTTGTAGTTATGTCACTCATAGAGTCATCATCTTACGCAGTGGAAACAGGCCCTTTGGCCCAACTTGCCCACGTCTCATCTGCACTAGTTTAGTTGACTTTAGAGATACAGCACGGAAACAGGCCCTTCGGCCCAGCGAGTCCACACCGACCGGCGATCCCCGCTCACCTGGACGCTGCAGTTGGACTGCTGGACCACGGGACAAGAACAAAGGGAACAGATAAGACTTTGTCTTCCATCACAGTGAGGTGTTGGAGACTCACCGTGATGGATGTTTGTGTAAACTGTGTTCATCGTGTGTTTTTTGGGGGTTTTTTGCTGTTATGACTGCAGGGAACAACATTTTGTTCAAACGTTTGTTTGTTTGAATGAGAATAAAAGGCACAGGTCCCTCTAACACTATCCTACACACACCAGGGACAATTTCACATATTTACCAAGTCAATTAACCTACAAACCTGCACGTCATTGGAGTGTGGGAGGAAACTGAAGATCTTGGAGAAAACCCACGCAGGTCACGGGGAGAACGTGCAAACTCCGTACAGACAGCACCCGTAGTTGGGATGGAACCCAGGTCCCTGGCGCTGTGAGGCAGCAACTCTACCGCTGTGCCACCGTGACACTTTGCCTTAATTTGGTCCATATGCCTTTAAACCTGTCCCACCCAGTCACTGGTGACAAACAGGCTGAAATGTCCAGTCCTCTAGACCTGACATTCATTCATCACAGGCTGGGACAAAACACCATTGGGGCAGCACGGTGGTGCAGCGGTAGAGTTGCTGCCTCACAGCGCCAGAGACCCTGGTTCCATCCTGACTACGGGTGCTGTCTGTACGGAGTTTGTCCGCTCCCCGTGACCTGTGTGGGTTTTCTCCGGGTGCTCCGGTTTCCTCCCACACTCCATAAAAATGCAGGTTTGTAGGTTAATTGGCTTTGTATAAATGTAAAATTGTCCCTTGTGTGTGTGTAGGGCAGTGTTAAGGGCCTGTCCCACCAGCATGCAACTCCATGTGGTGAGCGCAACCTAACGTGGTCGCTTGAGCCGTCCAGCCTCGCGGGTCCGGTCCCACCTCGATCGCCGGAGCCGCATGGAGTTGTGCGGGGCTGGTCCCGATATCGCGCGTGTTCAAAAATTCCGCGCGGCAATGGCTTGTCGGCCCGCATCCGCCTCACGCAGCATCTTGACGCTATTCGTCACGCGCAAACTTCCCGTGGACTTCGCTCGAACGTCACGTCACTCACTCGACCTCTGCGCGGCCCCCGCTTCCGGTTAGGTCACGCTTGCCGCATGCAAGTTGCATGCTCGTGGGACAGGTCCTTTAGCATGCAGGGATCGCTGGCCGGCACGGACTCCGTGGGCCGAAGGGCCTGTTTCTGCGCTGTATCTGTAAACTAGTGCAGGGAGGCTGGACACACAACGACACTTTGGGCTTTGGACAAATGCTTCAACTTAACTCTGAATAAATATTTCCCGTAAATGTTACTGGTTTTACTTTTAAAATGCAATTGTGTTTTCTCTAGTCCTGCCCTTGTTGATTGCATTTTGTTTAGGAGATGTTGTCCATGAGTCCTGTGTTTACCAGCATGGCAACTGCAGCAAGTAAGAACATTATTGTTCTGCTCTCGGCACATCTGACAACCAAACAACCTTGAACCGTGCTGTTTGCCTCTTGATTAATGCTACCTGCATCAAAGGAAACAGATTCAGGATGTTTAAAGTGGAAATAATGAGAGATTTCCTCAACTGAAGACACATTACTGCAGCCACAAATAGACCAGCACGGTGGTCCAGCGGCAGAGTTGCTGCCTCACACAGACCCGGGTTCCACCCGACTACGGGTGCTGTCTGTACGGAGTTTGCACGTTCTCCCCGTGACCTGCGTGAGTTTTCTCCCGGTGCTCCGGTTACCGCCCACGCTCCAAACACAATAGACAATAGACAATAGGCGCAGGAGTAGGCCATTCGGCCCTTCGAGCCATTCAATATGATCATGTTTCTAAATGGCTTAATCTTATTTTTAAACTGTGGCCCCTGGTTCTGGACTCCCCCAACATCGGGAACACGTTTCCTGCCACTAGTGTGTCCAAGCCCTTAACAATATTATATGTTTCAATAAGATCCCCTCTCATCCTTCTAAACTCCAGAGTGTACAAGCCCAGCCACTCCATTCTCTCAGCATATGACAGTCCCACCTTCCTGGGAATTAACCTTGTAAACCTACGCTGCACTCCCTCAAGAGCAAGAATGTCCTTCCTCAAATTAGGGGACTAAAACCGCACACAATACTCCAGGTGTGGTTTCACTAGGGCTCTGTAGAACTGCAGAAGGACCTCTTTGTTCCAATACTCAACTCCTCTTGTTATAAAGGCCAACATGCCATTTGCTTTCTTCACTGCCTGCTGTACCTGCGTGCTTACTTTCATAGACTGATGTACAAGGACCCCCAGATCCCGTTGTACTTCCCCTTTTCCCAACTTGACACCATTTAGATAGTAATCTGCTTTCCTGTTTTTGATACCAAAGTGGATAACCTCACATTTATCCGCATTAAACTTCATCTGCCATGCATCCGCCCACTCCCCCAACCTGTCCAAGTCACCCTGCATTCTCATAGCATCCTGCTCACAGTTCACACTGCCCCCCAGCTTTGTGTCATCTGCAAATTTGCTAATGTTACTTTGAATCCCTTTATCTAAATGATTGATGTATATTGTAAATAGCTGCGGTCCCAGCACTGAGCCTTGCGGTACCCCACTAGTCACTGCCTGCCATTCTGAAAGGGACCCGTACAGGTTTGTAGGTTAAGTGGCTTGGTATAAATGTAAATTGTCCCTAGTGTGTGTGTGTGTGTGTGTAGGATAGTGTTAGTGTGCAGGGATCGCTGGTCGGCAGGGGCTGGATGGGCTGAAGGGTCTGTTTCCGCGCTGCATCTCTAAACTACACTAGATCTACAAGCTGTGTTTTGGTGCCAGCGCCTGTGTCCGGGAATGCTGTGATCCTCGGCAGCGCGGTGTCACCACTCTTCCTGTCACCGCCATGACAGATGGTGGCGGTTCTCGGTTCTCTGTCTGTGCACGGAGCTGTTTATAAACTCTGGGCCGCTCTGGGACAAAGCCTGCCGCAATAGTTTCAGACACAACTTCCTTCCAACGCAGTTCCCCAGGCTGTGCGCAGATTCCATAGACCTCTCTGGCCTTCAAGGAAGTTGTCAGTCATCTTATTGTCCATTTGCCAGCCCTGTGTCTGTGGCTGCAACACAGCTAAACAAAGCTGACGTCCACCACCTCAGCCCAGTGACAATATCCTGCAGCCACCACTCCAGTTCAACACACATTCAACTTCAAGCCTGTTTAAGAAGGAACTGCAGATGCTGGAAAATTGAATGTAGACTAAAATGCTGGAGGAACTCAGCGGGTGCGGCAGCATCTGTGGAGCGAAGGAAATAGGCAACGTTTCGGGTCGAGACCCTTCACATCGGTCTGAAGAAGTGTCTCCAGCATTTTTGTCTACCTTCACACACACCGGCTAAAGGTGCTGTTTGCTGCAAATTGTGGATGCAGCCCAGCCCAGCCCACGCACAAACCAACCTCCCTCCCCTCAACTCCAGCTACACCTCACGCTGCCTCGGCAAGGCCGGCAGCATCATCAAGGACCAGTCGCACCCCGGCCACTCCCTCTTCTACCCTCTCCCATCGGGCAAGAGGTACAGAAGTGTGAAAACGAACGCACACCTCCAGATTCAGGGACAGTTTCTTCCCAGCTGTTATCAGGTGCAGCAGCAGGACGAGCGGATTGAAGGCTCTCTGGCCAGGTTTGTGGATGATATGAAAATAGGTGGAGCGGCAGGTAGTGTAGAGAGGGAGTCCGCAGAAGGACCTGGACAGGTTGGGAGAAGTGGGCTGAGAAGTGGCAGATAGAATTAAGTGTAGCAAAGTGTGGAGTCATGCATTTTGGTCATAGGAATAAAGGCGTGGACAGGGCCCTGGTGAGACCACATCTGGAATATTGTGTACAATTTTGGTCCCCTAATTTGGGGAAGGATATTCTTGCTATTGAGGGAGTGCGGCGTAGGTTCACCAGGTTAATTCCCGGGATGGCGGGACTGTCATATGATGGGAGAATGGGCTTGTATTCGCTGGAATTGAGATAGAGAGGGGATCTTATAGGGACATTAAAATGCTGAGTGGATTGGATAGGGTAGATACAGGTCAAATGTTCCTGATGTTGGGGGAGTCCAGAACCAGGGGTCACAGTTTAAGAATAAGGGGTTGACCATTCACGGTGCCCTCCATAACGTTTGGGACAAAGACCCCTCATTTATTTATTTGCCTCTGTACTCCACAATTTGAGATTTGTAATAGAGAAAATCACATGTGGTTAAAGTGCACATTGTGAGATTTTAATAAAGGCCATTTTTATACATTTTGGTTTCACCATGTAGAAATTACAGCAGTGTGCGTGCGTGTGTGTGTGTGTGCGTGTGTGCGTGTGTAGAGATACAGAGGCCTGGGCGTGCTGGCTTCTACACACCACCTCACGCTGGGCAAGTCTCTGCAGAAGGGAAGATAACTAACTCTATCTTTTCTCACTCTCACATGAAATACATGTTCAGGCAACCCACTCTCCTCTCGCTCATCACGCAGTCAAGATATTCTAGCCCAGAATCCAACAAGCAAACAAAGATATTTATTCTGATTCCTCTTATAGAGTAATAGTGCTGTACAGCACAGCGGATGTACACCATAAAATGCTGGAGTAACTCAGCGGGTCAGGCAGCATCTGTGGAGAACATGGATAGGTGACGTTTCACAGAGTGCTGGAGTAACTCAGCGGGTCAGGCAGCATCTGTGGAGAACATGGATAGGTGACGTTTCACAGAGTGCTGGAGTAACTCAGCGGGTCAGGCAGCATCTGTGGAGAACATGGACAGGTGACGTTTCACAGAGTGCTGGAGTAACTCAGCGGGTCAGGCAGCATCTGTGGAGAACATGGATAGGTGACGTTTCACAGAGTGCTGGAGTAACTCAGCGGGTCAGGCAGCATCTGTGGAGAACATGGACAGGTGACGTTTCACAGAGTGCTGGAGTAACTCAGCGGGTCAGGCAGCATCTGTGGAGAACATGGATAGGTGACGTTTCACAGAGTGCTGGAGTAACTCAGCGGGTCAGGCAGCATCTGTGGAGAACATGGACAGGTGACGTTTCACAGAGTGCTGGAGTAACTCAGCGGGTCAGGCAGCATCTGTGGAGAACATGGATAGGTGACGTTTCACAGAGTGCTGGAGTAACTCAGCGGGTCAGGCAGCATCTGTGGAGAACATGGACAGGTGACGTTTCACAGAGTGCTGGAGTAACTCAGCGGGTCAGGCAGCATCTGTGGAGAACATGGATAGGTGACGTTTCACAGAGTGCTGGAGTAACTCAGCGGGTCAGGCAGCATCTGTGGAGAACATGGACAGGTGACGTTTCACAGAGTGCTGGAGTAACTCAGCGGGTCAGGCAGCATCTGTGGAGAACATGGATAGGTGATATTTTGGGTCGGGACCCTTCTTTATCGTGAAGCCAAACACAAATCGCTGCTGGTAAATCAGCAGGTCCACCTTTTGTATAAACCTGCACCTGCAGTTCCTTTCTAATGGCCTTTTTGTATTTGACTTAATATCTGCATGAAGCACGCTGCATGAAGAACGTTGTGGAGAGTCGTCTCCACAGGTATTACGAGATGACACACTGGCCACCGTGGGTTGTACTAACCTTGATTAGCACGGGTGTCAAAGATTTAGTTTAGTTTAGAGATACAGAACGGAAACAGGCCCTTCGGCCCACCGGGTCCGTGCTGACCAGCGATCCCCGCACACTAACACTATCCTACACACACTGGGGACAGTTTTACATTTACACCAAGCTGATTAACCTACAAAGCTGCACGTCTTTGGAGTGTGGGAGGAAACTGATTATCTCAGAGAAAACCCACGCAGGTCACGGGGAGAACATGCAAACTCCGTACAGACAGCACCCATAGTCGGGGTGGAACCCGGGTCTCCGGCGCTGTGAGGCAGCAACTCTACCGCTGCGCCACCTTGGGGAGAAGGCAGGAGAATGGGGTTAGGAGGGAGAGAGAGATCAGCCATGATTGAATGGCGTAGACTTGATGGGCCGAATGGCCTAATTCCAGCTCCTATGCCGTCTGGTCTTACAGTTACTGGCCTGTGGGCGTCTGCGAGGAAAGCCAGGCACAACACAACATTTCCAAGGGACACTCACGTCTGCAGTGCCTTCCTACACTTTTTAACTATGACCGAAAACAGGCCATTGTCAGCTGTTCTGCTAGGTGGGAAGGAGAAGCTGGTGTGACTTGGGTGGGGGAGGGATGGAGAGAGGGGGAACGCCGGGGTTACTTGAAGTTAGAGAAGTCAATGTTCATACCGCTGGGCTGTAAACTGCCCAAGCCAGATATAAGGTGCTGTTCCTCCAATTTGCACTGGACCTCACTCTGACAATGGAGGAGGCCCAGGCAGAAAGGTCAGTGTGGGAATGGGAGGGGCAGTTAAAGTGTTTGGCAACTAGGAGATCAGGCAGACTGAGCCGAGGTGTTCAGCGAGACGATCAGCCAGCCTTGAGGAATGCCTATTTCCCCACTGTTTACATCCTCACAATAGACAATAGGTGCAGGAGGAGGCCATTTGGCCCTTCGAGCCAGCACCGCCATTCAATGTGATCATGGCTGATCATCCACAATCAGTACCCCGTTCCTGCCTTCTCCCCATATCCCCTGACTCCGCTATCTTTAAGAGCCCTATCTAGCTCTCTCTTGAAAGTATCCAGAGAACCGGCCTCCACCGCCCTCTGAGGCAGAGAATTCCACAGACTCACAACTCTCTGGGTGAAGAAGTATTTCCTCGTCTCCGTTCTAAATGGCTTACCCCTTATTCTTAAACTGTGCGTGACCCCTGGTCCTGGACTCCCCCAACATCGGGAACACATCCACAAGGTTGTGTGTGATTATGATTCTCTATGAAGCACGTGTACTATGTACATCAACATCTTTAAGCCGTCTGTCTTATCACAAGTCCATTAATCAGTCAATGAGTTTGATTCTGCCATAGGCCAACCTTCCAGGAGGTGGTGCATAAGTATTAGTGTTTATTAGTCATAATGTACGGTGCCTCAGCTGCACTTGCACTCACTAATTGTGAAAGGCTCCATAATTCACATGTGTGGTCAGACAACCAGTAACGGCGGTGCAGGTGAAGCAGCCACAACACACTGCAGCTACTATTAGGTTGCAACTCACTTCAACAATCAAACATTATAATAATCAAATCCAGTCACAGATACAGCATGGAAACAGGCCCTTCGGCCCACATCGGCCAACATGTTCCATCCACACTAGTCCCACCGGCCCACCTTTGGTCCATGTCGCGCTGAAGAAGGGTCTCGACCCGAAACGTCACCCATTCCTTATCTCCAGAGATGTTGCCTGAGTTACTCCAGCATCTTCCCTCTAAACCCGTCCGATCCATGTACCCGTCTAAATATATTTCTTAAACGTTGCCATAATACCTGCCTCAACTACCTCCTCCAGCAGCTCGTTCCGCAAGCCAAACACCATGTGTGTCCAAAAGGTGGCACTAGTGTAGCTGGGACACGTTGGCCGGTGTGGGCAAGCTGGGTGGAAGGGCCTGTTTCCACACTGTATCATTCTATGACTAGTGTAGCTGGGACATGTTGGCCGGTGTGGGCAAGCTGGGCTGAAGGGCCTGTTTCCACACTGTATCATTCTGTGACTAGTGTAGCTGGGACATGTTGGCCGGTGTGGGCAAGCTGGGCTGAAGGGCCTGTTTCCACATTGTATCACTCTATGACTAGTGTAGCTGGGACATGTTGGCCGGTGTGGGCAAGCTGGGCCGAAGGGCCTGTTTCCACACTGTATCATTCTGTGACTAGTGTAGCTGGGACACGTTGGCCGGTGTGGGCAAGTTGGGTGGAAGGGCCTGTTTCCACATTGTATCACTCTATGACTAGTGTAGCTGGGACATGTTGGCCGGTGTGGGCAAGATGGGCTGAAGGGCCTGTTTCCACACTGTATCACTCTATGACTAGTGTAGCTGGGACATGTTGGCCGGTGTGGGCAAGCTGGGCCGAAGGGCCTGTTTCCACACTGTATCATTCTGTGACTAGTGTAGCTGGGGCATGTTGGCCGGTGTGGGCAAGATGGGCTGAAGGGCCTGTTTCCACACTGTATCACTCTATGACTAGTGTAGCTGGGACATGTTGGCCGGTGTGGGCAAGATGGGCTGAAGGGCCTGTTTCCACACTGTATCACTCTGTGACTAGTGTAGCTGGGACATGTTGGCCGGTGTGGGCAAGATGGGCCGAAGGGCCTGTTTCCACACTGTATCACTCTGTGACTAGTGTAGCTGGGACATGTTGGCCGGTGTGGGCAAGATGGGCTGAAGGGCCTGTTTCCACACTGTATCACTCTATGACTAGTGTAGCTGGGACATGTTGGCCGGTGTGGGCAAGCTGGGCCGAAGGGCCTGTTTCCACACTGTATCATTCTGTGACTAGTGTAGCTGGGGCATGTTGGCCGGTGTGGGCAAGATGGGCTGAAGGGCCTGTTTCCACACTGTATCACTCTATGACTAGTGTAGCTGGGACATGTTGGCCGGTGTGGGCAAGATGGGCTGAAGGGCCTGTTTCCACACTGTATCACTCTGTGACTAGTGTAGCTGGGACATGTTGGCCGGTGTGGGCAAGATGGGCCGAAGGGCCTGTTTCCACACTGTATCACTCTGTGACTAGTGTAGCTGGGACATGTTGGCCGGTGTGGGCAAGATGGGCTGAAGGGCCTGTTTCCACACTGTATCACTCTATGACTAGTTTAGCTGGGACATGTTGGCCGGTGTGGGCAAGATGGGCTGAATGGCCTGTTTCCACACTGTATCACTCTATGAGTAGTGTAGCTGGGACATGTTGGCCGGTGTGGGCAAGATGGGCTGAATGGCCTGTTTCCACACTGTATCACTCTATGAGTAGTGTAGCTGGGACATGTTGGCCGGTGTGGGCAAGATGGGCTGAAGGGCCTGTTTCCACACTGTGACTTTAACCAAACACCTTCCTCCACACGGACAGAAGCTGCCTTGTGATTCCCTCTCATCAACAACATTAGGCTGAAGAGTTCCAGTGCGTTCAACATCAAACAACAACATGTCAGAGTTGGGATGTTATCCAATGTCATACACAGTCAACGGATAAACGGTCTCTTCTCAATCCGTCACACGGTGTGGCCGCAGCCAAAACCTGACAATAACGTTTTCACAATTCCCAATCCCAGACATAGCAAAAAAACACAGAGTACTGGAGTAACTCAGCGGGTCAGGCAGCATCTGTGGAGAACATGGATAGGTGACGTTTCACAGAGTGCTGGAGTAACTCAGCGGGTCAGGCAGCATCTGTGGAGAACATGGATAGGTGACGTTTCACAGAGTGCTGGAGTAACTCAGCGGGTCAGGCAGCATCTGTGGAGAACATGGATAGGTGACGTTTTGGATTAGGAACTGACTGACTCCAGCACTGTTTCTTTTCTTGTAAACTGCTTTTGTCCACAAACAAACTAACATTGACCGTGCCACAAGGGACTGCGATCACAAGGCTTCCCAAACCTCTCCAAGAAGCAGTCAGATCCATGACTACACACAGTGTGGACACAGCAAGCGCGTAGGCGAGGGAAGTAGCTGGCACATTCTCTTACCGTGAAGACATCATCGTCACCGACTTCCACTTCGTTCTGTATTGTTGACGATGAGGTGGTGGAGCCTGGCGTTGGTGGGTGGGTGGGAAAGGAGGAAACAAAAGTAAGCATCATTAGACCCCAAACTGGTATCTCCCCTCCCCCCTCCCCCCACACCTGTAGTCTGGGAGATACAGCGCTGAAACCAGCTCTGCAACCCACAGAGTCTGCATCGACCAGCGATCCCCGCACACTCATACTGACACACACTCACACACACACACTAGGGACAATTTACATTTGTACCAAATATACCTGCACGGCTTTGGAGTGTGGGAGGAAACCAACCAAGCTAGATGCAGGAAAAATGTTCCCAATGTTGGGCAAGTCCAGAACCAGGGACCTTAGAATAAAGGGGAGGCCATTTAAGACTGAGGTGAGAAAAAACTTTTTCACCCAGAGTTGTGAATTTATGGAATTCCCTGTCACAGAGGTTAGTGGAGGCCAAATCACTGGATGGATTTAAGAGAGAGTTAGATAGAGCTCTAGGGGCTGGTGGAGTCAAGGATATGGGGAGAAGGCAGGCACGGGTTATTGATAGGGGACGATCAGCCATGATCACAATGAATGGCGGTGCTGGCTCGAAGGGCCGAATGGCCTCCTCCTGCACCTACTGTCTATTGTCTGGGCCCACAGCATTGGAGGAGGGTCCCATCCTACCTTCCAGCAGATCCTCAATAGCCTTCCTCACTCCCCTGTCAAAGGCACGAGCATCAGCAGGGCTGTGAAACGTCAGCCCAAACTTCCTGTTGCCCACCATCCAGTGGTGAAAGGTGGGCGTTGCTTTAGTGTAGACCAGGTCCTTCTTCAAGAAACATTCCAACACAATCTGGGGAGAGAGAGGCAGAGAGAGAGAGGCAGAGAGAGAGAGGCAGAGAGAGAGAGGCAGAGAGAGAGAGGCAGAGAGAGAGAGGCAGAGAGAGAGAGGCAGAGAGAGAGAGGCAGAGAGAGAGAGGCAGAGAGAGAGAGGCAGAGAGAGAGAGGCAGAGAGAGAGAGGCAGAGAGAGAGAGGCAGAGAGAGAGAGGCAGAGAGAGAGAGGCAGAGAGAGAGAGGCAGAGAGAGAGAGGCAGAGAGAGAGAGGCAGAGAGAGAGAGGCAGAGAGAGAGAGGCAGAGAGAGAGAGGCAGAGAGAGAGAGGCAGAGAGAGAGAGGCAGAGAGAGAGAGGCAGAGAGAGAGAGGCAGAGAGAGAGAGGCAGAGAGAGAGAGGCAGAGAGAGAGAGGCAGAGAGAGAGAGGCAGAGAGAGAGAGGCAGAGAGAGAGAGGCAGAGAGAGAGAGGCAGAGAGAGAGAGGCAGAGAGAGAGAGGCAGAGAGAGAGAGGCAGAGAGAGAGAGGCAGAGAGAGAGAGGCAGAGAGAGAGAGGCAGAGAGAGAGAGGCAGAGAGAGAGAGGCAGAGAGAGAGAGGCAGAGAGAGAGAGGCAGAGAGAGAGAGGCAGAGAGAGAGAGGCAGAGAGAGAGAGGCAGAGAGAGAGAGGCAGAGAGAGAGAGGCAGAGAGAGAGAGGCAGAGAGAGAGAGGCAGAGAGAGAGAGGCAGAGAGAGAGAGGCAGAGAGAGAGAGGCAGAGAGAGAGAGGCAGAGAGAGAGAGGCAGAGAGAGAGAGGCAGAGAGAGAGAGGCAGAGAGAGAGAGGCAGAGAGAGAGAGGCAGAGAGAGAGAGGCAGAGAGAGAGAGGCAGAGAGAGAGAGGCAGAGAGAGAGAGGCAGAGAGAGAGAGGCAGAGAGAGAGAGGCAGAGAGAGAGAGGCAGAGAGAGAGAGGCAGAGAGAGAGAGGCAGAGAGAGAGAGGCAGAGAGAGAGAGGCAGAGAGAGAGAGGCAGAGAGAGAGAGGCAGAGAGAGAGAGGCAGAGAGAGAGAGGCAGAGAGAGAGAGGCAGAGAGAGAGAGGCAGAGAGAGAGAGGCAGAGAGAGAGAGGCAGAGAGAGAGAGGCAGAGAGAGAGAGGCAGAGAGAGAGAGGCAGAGAGAGAGAGGCAGAGAGAGAGAGGCAGAGAGAGAGAGGCAGAGAGAGAGAGGCAGAGAGAGAGAGGCAGAGAGAGAGAGGCAGAGAGAGAGAGGCAGAGAGAGAGAGGCAGAGAGAGAGAGGCAGAGAGAGAGAGGCAGAGAGAGAGAGGCAGAGAGAGAGAGGCAGAGAGAGAGAGGCAGAGAGAGAGAGGCAGAGAGAGAGAGGCAGAGAGAGAGAGGCAGAGAGAGAGAGGCAGAGAGAGAGAGGCAGAGAGAGAGAGGCAGAGAGAGAGAGGCAGAGAGAGAGAGGCAGAGAGAGAGAGGCAGAGAGAGAGAGGCAGAGAGAGAGAGGCAGAGAGAGAGAGGCAGAGAGAGAGAGGCAGAGAGAGAGAGGCAGAGAGAGAGAGGCAGAGAGAGAGAGGCAGAGAGAGAGAGGCAGAGAGAGAGAGGCAGAGAGAGAGAGGCAGAGAGAGAGAGGCAGAGAGAGAGAGGCAGAGAGAGAGAGGCAGAGAGAGAGAGGCAGAGAGAGAGAGGCAGAGAGAGAGAGGCAGAGAGAGAGAGGCAGAGAGAGAGAGGCAGAGAGAGAGAGGCAGAGAGAGAGAGGCAGAGAGAGAGAGGCAGAGAGAGAGAGGCAGAGAGAGAGAGGCAGAGAGAGAGAGGCAGAGAGAGAGAGGCAGAGAGAGAGAGGCAGAGAGAGAGAGGCAGAGAGAGAGAGGCAGAGAGAGAGAGGCAGAGAGAGAGAGGCAGAGAGAGAGAGGCAGAGAGAGAGAGGCAGAGAGAGAGAGGCAGAGAGAGAGAGGCAGAGAGAGAGAGGCAGAGAGAGAGAGGCAGAGAGAGAGAGGCAGAGAGAGAGAGGCAGAGAGAGAGAGGCAGAGAGAGAGAGGCAGAGAGAGAGAGGCAGAGAGAGAGAGGCAGAGAGAGAGAGGCAGAGAGAGAGAGGCAGAGAGAGAGAGGCAGAGAGAGAGAGGCAGAGAGAGAGAGGCAGAGAGAGAGAGGCAGAGAGAGAGAGGCAGAGAGAGAGAGGCAGAGAGAGAGAGGCAGAGAGAGAGAGGCAGAGAGAGAGAGGCAGAGAGAGAGAGGCAGAGAGAGAGAGGCAGAGAGAGAGAGGCAGAGAGAGAGAGGCAGAGAGAGAGAGGCAGAGAGAGAGAGGCAGAGAGAGAGAGGCAGAGAGAGAGAGGCAGAGAGAGAGAGGCAGAGAGAGAGAGGCAGAGAGAGAGAGGCAGAGAGAGAGAGGCAGAGAGAGAGAGAAAGAGAGAGAGAGGCAGAGAGAGAGAGGCAGAGAGAGAGAGGCAGAGAGAGAGAGAAAGAGAGAGAGAGAAAGAGAAAGAGAGAGAGAGAAAGAGAGAGAGAGAAAGAGAGAGAGAGAAAGAGAGAGAGAGAAAGAGAGAGAGAGAAAGAGAGAGAGAGAGGTGGGGAGAAAGAGAGCGAGAGGGGGGGTGGGAAGAGATGAGAGTTACATTCATAATACCATACAAGCCACGGTGCCAAAAGCCCAAAGACTAAACAAAGATCATGTTCCAATTTCACTGCCAAACTGAACGCTCCCGAACTGAACTCAAGAGAGAGTTAGAGGTAACGGAATCAAGGGATACGGGGAAAAGGCAGGAGTGGGGTACTGTTGTAGATCACGATGGGTCACGATGGCAGCGGCTGTCGGCAGCGGCCTCTGCAGTCCACTGTCTTTTTTTTCTTTTTTCTCTTTTTTCTGGGTTTGTATGGGTTTAGTTGTATATTATTTTTAGCTGTGTGTCTGCGGGGGGGGGGGGGGGGGAACCTTTTAAATCTCTTCCCTGTACGGGGACCCACCCGACGTTTTCCCTGTCGAGTCGCCGTTGTCGCTGGGTCCTAACATCGTGGAGCCGGCGGCCTCCAACCGGAATCATCCTGGGGCTCCAGTCGGGGAGCGGGCCGACTCTGGAGCGCGGAGGTTCCGGCTGCAGGTCTGAGGACGGTAACATCGGGAGCTCGCGGGTCCCTGGTGGGAGACCGCTTTTCGGAGCTCCCACAACGGCAAACTTCGCCCGCCTGAGTCGAGGGGTTTAAATCGACCCGGAGTGGGGCCTGACATCACCTTGCGCGGCTTAAACGGCCGTGGGGCTTACCATCGCCCGCCGGGGAGGGGGCTCTAGCATCTAACACCAGGAGCCTCGATCGGCCCGATGCACCAGTTTGGATGCCTGACTGCGGGAGAGGAATGCACACTGAGAACAGGGAAGACACAAGACTTTGCCTTCCATCAGTGAGGAGGTGTTTGGGGATTCACTGTGATGGATGTTTTGTGGGGAATTGTGTGATTTGGTTTTTTTGTTTGTCTTATGACTTATGTTCAAATGACAAGAACCGATTCTGAATCTGATGATCAGCCATGATCACATTGAATGGCAGTGCTGGCTCATATTTTATGTCCCTCTGGCTGTTCAATGCATCTCTTTATACAAGGCTGATATCGGTGCAACGTACCGTGTGTTTAGTTTACTTGCAATCATAGACAATAGGTGCAGGAGTAGGCCATTCAGCCGTTCGAGCCAGCACCACCATTCAATATGATCATAGTTGATCATCTACAATCAGTACCCCGTTCCTGCCTTCTCCCCATATCCCTCGATTCCTTTAGCCGTAAGAGCTAAATGTAACTCTTTCTTGAAAACACCCAGTGAATTGGCCTCCACTGCCTTCTGTAGCAGAGAATTCCACAGATTCACAACTCTCTGGGGGAAAAACCAACCAGCGATCCGCACACACAAACACTATCCTACACAGATTTGAGATCATTCACATTTACACCAAGCCAATTAACCTACAAACCCGCACGTCTTTGGAGTGTGGGAGTAAACCGGATATCTCGGAGAAAACCCACGCAGGTCATGGGGAGAATGTACAAACGCCGTACAGACAGCACCCGTAGTCGGGATTGAACCCGGGTCTGTGGCGCTGTGAGGCAGCGACTCTACCGCTGCGCCACCGTGATGCCCAGGATGGAGTCAGCGGCTCAGTCAAGATGACTAAAGGCTGATAAATATGGGCCTGATGGTCTGCATCACACAGTACTCAAGGAGGTGGCTCTAGAAATCGTGGATGCATTGGTGATCATTCTCCAATGTTCTCTCAACTCTGGATCAGTTCCTGTGGACTGGAGGGGAGCCAATGTAACCCCACTGTTTAAGAAAGGAGGGAGAGAGAAAACAGGGAATTATAGACCAGTTAGCCTGACATCGCTAGTGGGGAAGATGCTGGAGTTGATGGTTAAAGATGCTATAGCAGCACCTGTGGAAAGCAGTGACAGGATCGGTCAAAGCCAGCATGGATTTATGAAGGGGAAATCATACTTGACTAATCTTCTGGAATATTTTAAGGATGCAACAAGTAGAATGGATAAGGGAGAGCCAGTGGATGTGGTGTATCTGGACTTTCAGATCTGGAGTTGGGTGAGTGGGCAGATGCGAGGTTATCCACTATGGTGGCAAGAACAGGAAGGCAGATTATTATCTGAATGGTGGCAGATTAGGAAAAGGGGAGGTGCAACGAGACCCGAGTGTGCTTGTACATCAGTCACTGACGTTTCACAGAGTGCTGGAGTAACTCAGCGGGTCAGGCAGCATCTGTGGAGAACATGGATAGGTGACGTTTCACAGAGTGCTGGAGTAACTCAGCGGGTCAGGCAGCATCTGTGGAGAACATGGATAGGTGACGTTTCACAGAGTGCTGGAGTAACTCAGCAGGTCAGGCAGCATCTGTGGAGAACATGGATAGGTGACGTTTCACAGAGTGCTGGAGTAACTCAGCGGGTCAGGCAGCATCTGTGGAGAGAAGGAATAGGTGATATTTTGGGTCAAGAAATGTCTGAACAGTCTGAAGAAGGGTCTCGACCCAAAACTTCACCCATGATATGGGAATAAGGTTCAGTGCAAGGTAAAGCCAATAAAGTTTGAAGTGAATGATACAACTGTTCCCGTTAGTTTTAGTTGGGCTGCAAGTAGACATGGCCTTGCTTCTTGGTCCATTCCCCCCTGAGCATGGCTGCCACACGATAGAACCTGGATGTAACGTTGACCCTCTATAAGGAGCTGGTCAGGCCACATTTGGAATATTGTGAGCAATTTTGGCCCCATATCTGAGGAAGGATGTGCCGGCTCTGGAGAGGGTCCAGAGGAGGTTTACAAGAATGATCCCAGGAATGAGTGGGTTAACCTATGATGAGCGTTTGTTGGCACTGGGCCTGTACTCGCTGGAGTTTAGAAGAATGAGGGGGGACCTAATTGAAATAGTGAAAGGCCTGGATAGAGTGGATGTGGAGAGGATGTTTCCACTAGTGGGAGAGTCTAGGGCCAGAGGGCACAGCCTCAGAGTTAGCGGGCGCTCTTAGAAAGGTGATGGAGAAATGTCTTTAGCCAGAGGTTGGTGAACGGTCTATTACTGGTCCCATCATATATGAACGTATGAACACTGTCCGTGTAAACCCATGTAGCTGGAGCAAGAGACTCAACTAACGCAGCGATTGGGTTGTCTTGCAAGGACTACAGGACTTACCAGTTTGTCTTTAAGTCGCTCTCCGAGGATGAGGAAGTCACTTCTGCCCGTGGCGTCGGGCTGAATGGCCTTGCAGACACCGACCCGACTGAGCCCACCTCCTTCCTGTGGGAGCCAGCCCGAGTCATCTCTGCTCATCACCACAGCATTGACTCGCACAATGTAGGTGTCACTGCAATGCAAAGCACAGAGCGATCGGTAGGTACATGCAGCGGGATAGCACGGCAACAGGCCATTCAGCCCACAACGTCTGTGCCCAATATGTGACAGTACAGCATGGAACAGGCCATTCAGCCCACAACATCTGTGCCCAATATAGCACAGTATAGCATGGAACAGACCATTCAGCCCACAAAGTCTGTGCCCAATATAGCACAGTATAGCATGGAACAGGCCATTCAGCCCACAACATCTGTGCCCAATATGTGACAGTACAGCATGGAACAGGCCATTCGGCCCAACATGTCCATATCCAACATAGAACATGGAATAGTACAGCAGGGGAACAGGACATTCGGCCCACCATGTCTGTGCCCAAAATAGGACAGTACAGCATGGAACAGGCCATTCGGCCCACAATGTCTGTGCCCAAAATAGGACAGTACAGCATGGAACAGGCCATTCGGCCCACAATGTCTGTGCCCAAAATAGGACAGTACAGCATGGGAACAGGCCATTCGGCCCGCAATGTCCATGCCCAACATGATGCCAAGACCAACTCCCCTCTGCCTGCATGATCCATATCCCTCCACTCCCTGCATGTCCACGTGTCTATCCAAAAGCCTCTTAAACCCCACTATGGCATCAGCCTCCGCCCCCACCCTGGCAGCGGGTTCCAGGCACCCACCCCCCTCTGTGTGATAAAACTTGCCCTGAGAATCTCCTTTAAACTTTGACCATCTCGATATAAAGTTCTGCCCTCTGCTATTTGACATTCTCACCGTTAGAGAACGATTCTGATGGCCCACCCTATCCATGCCTTTTATAATTTTATAAATGTTGATCAGGTCTACCCCCAACCTCTGGCATTCCAGAGATACCAAAGCAACTCTGTCCCACCTCTGCCTGTGGCTGCTACCCCACTAAACCAGACATCGCGCTGGTAAACCTCCTCTACACCCTCACCAATGCCCGCACATCCTCACTGCAATGGGGCACAGTTCCGTTTATTGTCACATGTACCGAGGTACAGTGAAAAGCTCTTGTTGCACGCTAACCAGTCAAGGCATGTCATTTTTATTTCTATAGCACATTTAAAAAACAACTCTCGTTGGCCAAAGTGCTTTACATTGGGATAAGAATAGTATAACAAACAGCGGTGGTTTATAGATGAAATACAAACATCACTACACACATATAGCCCTCGCTCAGAGGACGTCAAGAAAGGCTTGGGAGTAGAGATGGGTTTTTAGCATCGACTTAAAGGAGTCGATGAAGGGGCAGTCAGCGGAAAGACAGTACATGATTACAATCGAGCTGTCCACAGTGTATAGATACATGATAAGGGAATAACGTTTAGTGCAAGGTAAAGCCAGCAAAGTCCGATCAAGGATAGTCCGAGGGTCACCAATGAGGTAGATAGTAGTTCAGCGCCGCTCTCTGGTTGTGAATGACTGATTCATTGGGTGACCACAATTACACAGATTTGGTCACACCGACACAAGAGACTGCAGGTGTTGGAATCTTGAACAAAACACAGGGTGCTGGTGTAACTCAGCGAGTCGGGCAGGATGTGCAATATCACAAGAGGAATCGAATTCTGAATGTGAGAATCTAGAACCCGCTGAGTTACTCCAGCACTCTGTGAAACGTCACCTATCCATGTTCTCCACAGATGCTGCCTGACCCGCTGAGTTACTCCAGCACTCTGTGAAACGTCACCTATCCATGTTCTCCACAGATGCTACCTGACCCACTGAGTTACTCCAGCACTCTGTGAAACGTCACCTATCCATGTTCTCCACAGATGCTGCCTGACCCGCTGAGTTACTCCAGCACTCTGTGAAACGTCACCTATCCATTTTGTGTCCTTTCGTGTACTAACTGGCATCTACAGTTCCTTGTGTCTTATGACCAGGATGGAACTCTGCAGCACCTGCACTGCGTTGGCCAACATTGAGGGAGTGCAGCGTAGGTTCACCAGGTTAATTCCTGGGATGGTGGGACTGTCATATGCTGAGAGAATGGAGCGGTTGGGCTTGTACATTCTGGAATTTAGCAGGATGAGAGGGGATCTTATTGAAACATATAAGATTATTAAGGGTTACACAAAAAGCTGCAGAAACTCAGCGGGTGCAGCAGCATCTAAGGAGCGAAGGAGATAGGCGACGTTTCGGGTCGAGACCCGATTATTAAGGGTTTGGACACACTAGAGTTAGGAAACATGTTCCCGATGTTGGGGGAGTCCAGAACCAGGGGCCACAGTTTAAGAATAAGGGGTAAGCCATTTAGAACGGAGACGAGGAAACACTTTTTCTCACAGAGAGTTGTGAGTCTGTGGAATTCTCTGCCTCAGAGGGCGGTGGAGGCAGGTTCCCTGGATGCTTTCAAGAGAGAGTTAGATAGGGCTCTTAAAGATAGCGGAGTCAAGGGATATGGGGAGAAGGCAGGAACCGGGTACTTTGGATGATCAGCCATGATCACATTGAATGGCAGTGCTGGCTCGAGGGGCCGAATGGCCTACTCCTGCACCTATTGTCTATTGTGTTGTGAGAGAAGTCGTTGCAAGTTCAAACTATCAGGACCATTCTTTGTGAAAGGGCCAGGATGTGTCAGCAGGACTCGGAGATATGGACTGGTGAAGTGAATGTGTGGTGTGAATCTTGGCTGGCATTCCGAGATTCACAGTCACACGGGAACTGCACCCAGCGGAACCATCCGGACGTTCTGCCCAACTCACAATACCAAAGGTTAATTACACAAACACAGTTATCGCATCGGAGGCAGGTACAAAGTTGGCGATCTCCACCCTGAGCAAAGATTCCTGCATCCTTCTACCGGCACAGAAGCCACCAGCCACGCTGGCCGAGGAAGGAGATAAGATAAACGCCACACACAGTGACAGATGCTCACTGTTAACGTGCTTTCATATGTTCATAAGGGCTAGGAGCAGAATTAGGCCATTCGGCCCACAAGCCTACTCTGCCATTCAATCATGACTGATCTATCTCTCCCTCCTAACCCCATTCTCCTGCCTTCTCCCCATAACCCCTGACACCCGTACTGATCAAGAATCTATCTATCTCTGCCTTAAAAATATCCATTGACTTGGCCTCCACAGCCATCTGTGGCAAAGAATTCCACAGATTCACCACCCTCTGACTAAAGAAATTCCTCCTCATCTCCTTCCTAAAAGAATGTCCTTTAATTCTGAGGCTGTGACCTCTAATCCTAGACTCTCCCACTAGTGGAAACATCCTCTCCACATCCACTCTATCCAGGCCTTTCACTATTCTGTACGTTTCAATGAGGTCCCCTCTCTCAGCACATCCTTCCTCAAAACTGCTCACAATAGTCCAAATGAGCTGAGAAATAATCACTGTGAAGTAATGCATTCCAAACATCTGGGCACAACTGGCTGGGTTAGTCCCAAGGCCCTGAAGATAAGGTCCTAGCTTGCTGAGTAACATAAAGTCAGAGCTTCTCAATGGCCCAATACACAAATCTCTTCACAAATTAGCATGTGGAAATGAACTTTTAAATACGCAACAGCCAATGCAAAGCAAGTCATAGAACCGTATAGCACAGGAACAGGCCATTCGGCCCGCAATGTCCATGCTGCCCATGATGACAAGACCAACTCCCCTCTGCCTGCACGTGATCCGTATCCCTCCATTCCCTGCATATCCATGTGCCCATCCAAAAGCCTCTTAAACCCCATTATGGTATCTGCCTCCGCCCCCACCCCTGGCAGCGGGTTCCAGGCACCCACCACCCTCTGTGTAAGTAAGCCAGCCCCGCACATCTCCTTTAAACTTTGCCCCTCTCATCTTATACAATCATTTGGATCAAGGGATTAAAAGTAACATTAGCAAATTTGCAGATGACACAAAGCTGGGTGGCAGTGTGAACTGTGAGGAGGATGCTATGAGAATGCAGGGTGACTTGGACAGGTTCGGTGAGTGGGCAGATGCATGGAAGATGCAGTTTAATGCGGATAAATGCTGCAGCAGCACTCGTGCAGTAATTAATGTTGCAGCACTCGTGAGTAAGGCAAGGCAGCGCCTTTACCACCTCAGGCAATTGAGGAAATTCAGAGTGTCTCCGAGCGAGGATCCTCCAGTGCTACTACTCTGCGGCTGTGGAAAGCATCTTGTCCGGAAACATTACAATCTGGTTTGGGAATTGCTCTGCCCAGGACAAGAAGGCTCCGCAGAGAGTAGTGCGTTCGACCGAACGCACTATGGGAACTACACTCGCCCCTCTGCAGGAACTACACATCAGGAGGTGCAACTCCAGAGCCAATAAGATCATGGGAGACCCCTTCCACCCCAGCAACGGACTGTTCCAGCTGCTACGGTCAGGCAAACGCCTCCGTTGCCATGCTGTGAGAACGGAGAGGATGAGAAGGCGTTTCTTCCCAGAGGCCATTCGGTCTGTAAACTCCTATCTCACCAGGGACTAACTCTACTAACTTACTGGACCACAATACCACCCACAATATTTAATATGAAAAGAACATGTGATTCTGTTTGTAGTTTGTTGTTTGTTTGTTTGTTTGTCTTTTGCACAAAGTCCGCAGGCACGGCCACTTTTCATTTCACTGCACATCCCGTATGTGTATGTGCACATCCCGTATGTTATCCACTTTGGTAGCAAACACACGAAGGCAGATTACTATCTAAATGGTGTCAAGTTGGGAAAGGGGGAAGTACAACGGGATCTGGGGGTCCTTGTTCATCAGTCAATGACAGTAAGCAAAGGTAGATAAAAGTGCTGGAGAAACACAGTGGGTGCAGCAGCATCCATGCAGCAAAGGAAATAGGCAACGTTTCGGGCTGAAACCCTTCTTCAGACTGATAAAAGTAAGCATGCAGGTACAGCAGGCAGTGAAGATAGCGAATGGCATGTTGGCCTTCATAACAAGAGGAGTTGAGTATAGGAGCAAAGAGGACCTTCTGCAGTTGTACAGGGCCCTAGTGAGACCACACCTGGACTATTGTGTGCAGTTTTGGTCCCCTAATTTGAGGAAGGACATTCTTGCTATTGAGGGAGTGCAGCGTAGGTTTACAAGGTTAATTCCTGGGATGGCGGGACTGTCATATGCTGAGGGAATGGAGCGGCTGGGATTGTACACTCTGGAGTTTAGAAGAATGAAGGGGAGATCTTATTGAAACATATAAGATTATTAAGGGTTTGGACACGCTAGAGGCAGGAAACATGTTCCCGATGTTGGGGAGTCCAGAACCAGGGGTCACAGTTTAAGAATAAGGGGTAAGCCATTTAGAACAGAGATGAGGAAACACTTTTTCTCACAGAGAGTTGTGAGTCTGTGGAATTCTCTGCCTCAGAGGGCGGTGGAGGCCGGTTCTCTGTGAAGAGAGAGCTAGATAGGGCTCTTAAAGATAGCGGAGTCAGGGGATATGGGGAAAAGGCAGGAACGGGGTACTGATTGGGGATGATCAGCCATGATCACATGGAACGGCGGTGCTGGCTCGAAGGGCTGAATGGCCTACTCCTGCACCTATTGTCTATTGACCCGCTGAGTTACTCCAGTACTGTGTGTTAAACAAATTAATAACTGTTTGCAGAGGTGACGACTTTGATCAATAGAGCGTTTGGAAATGAAGCTGCTAATGAAGGCGTGGGAGGCGAGGGGATGCCAAGGGATTTGATGTCACTGTGTATACATCTGTAGAGGCCAGTGCAAACACCATACACTAATGAAAGGCTAATGGAACGCTGACCTCATCTCTGCTGATGCTACTTTACTTTTAAGCTTTAGAGCTACAGCACGGAAACAGGCCCTTCGGCCCAGCGAGTCCGTGCCGACCAGCGATCCCCGCACACTAACACTATCCTACACACACTAGGGACAATTTTACATTTGCACCAAGCCAATTAACCTACAAACCTGCACGTCTTTGGAGTGTGGGAGGAAACCGGAGCACCCGGAGAAAACCCACGCGGGTCACGTGGAGAACGTGCAAACTCCGTACAGACAGCGCCCGTAGTCAGGATGGAACCCGGGTCTCTGGCGCTGTGAGGCAGCAACTCTACCGCTGCACCACCGTGCCTGCAACCGCAACTGAAAGGGGAAGCATTGCTTCTGGTTGTTGCAATTGTGGGGAAGAGTGCAGCGTTGGTCCGTGGCTACCGTGCTTCAGGGATGTAGAGGAGAGAGTAGGGGAATCGAGGACTAGAGGACGTAGGTTCATGGTGAAGGGGGAAAGATTTCATAGGAACCTGACGGGTAACGTTTTCACACAGAGGGTGGTGGGTTTATGGAACAAGCTGCCAGAGGAGGTAGTTGAGGCTGGGACTTATCCCAACGTTTAAGAAACAGTTAGACAGGGACATGGATAGGACAGGTTTGGAGGGATATGGAGCAAGCGCAGGCAGGTGGGACTAGTGTAGCTGGGGCATGTTGGCCGGTGTGGGCAAGTTGGGCCGAAGGGCCTGTTTCTACACTGTATGATTCTACATGTAGAGCAGGGCAAGAGTCAAGAATGTTTCATTACCACAGGTCCAAAACAGAACAATGAGATTCTTACTGAAGCCAGACACAAAATGCTGGAGTAACTCAGCGGGACAGGCAGCATCTCTGGAGAAGGAATGGGTGACGTTTCAGGTCGAGACCGTCCTTCAAAGATTCTTACTTACAGATACATCAACATAATTCTTTGTAAAACCCATAATAAACAAAAACTATTCAGTGTGTGTGTGTATTATATATATACATACATAAGCTGAATGGTCTGCTCCTGCACCTATTGTCTTGTCTATAAAGTTCACCCAGGAAGCACATACTCCTTCTCACCCATCTCAGCTAACAAGGGTATTTCCTTTAATTTGTGCATATCTTTCATTCATTTGTTCTCTATCACCGTCTATATCTCTCGTTTCTGTTTCCCAGACTCAGTCTCAAGGGTCTCGGCCCGAAACATCGCCTATTCCTTCTCTCCAGAGATGCTGCCTGACCCGCTGAGTTACTCCAGCACTCTGTCTATCGTGAGCACATACAGGGATTGTTCATGGAACCTGGAGAACATGGATAGGTGACGTTTCACAGAGTGCTGGAGTAACTCAGCGGGTCAGGCAGCATCTGTGGAGAACATGGATAGGTGACGTTTCACAGAGTGCTGGAGTAACTCAGCGGGTCAGGCAGCATCTGTGGAGAACATGGATAGGTGACGTTTCACAGAGTGCTGGAGCAACTCAGCGGGTCAGGCAGCATCTGTGGAGAACATGGATAGGTGACGTTTCACAGAGTGCTGGAGTAACTCAGCGGGTCAGGCAGCATCTCTGGAGAACATGGATAGGTGACGTTTCACAGAGTGCTGGAGTAACTCAGCGGGTCAGGCAGCATCTGTGGAGAACATGGAGAGGTGACGTTTCACAGAGTGCTGGAGTAACTCAGCGGGTCAGGCAGCATCTGTGGAGAACATGGATAGGTGACGTTTCACAGAGTGCTGGAGTAACTCAGCGGGTCAGGCAGCATCTGTGGAGAACATGGATAGGTGACGATTCACAGAGTGCTGGAGTAACTCAGCGGGTCAGGCAGCGTCTGTGGAGAACATGGATAGGTGACGTTTCACAGAGTGCTGGAGTAACTCAGCGGGTCAGGCAGCATCTGTGGAGAACATGGATAGGTGACGTTTCACAGAGTGCTGGAGTAACTCAGCGGGTCAGGCAGCATCTGTGGAGAACATGGAGAGGTGACGTTTCACAGAGTGCTGGAGTAACTCAGTGCAAGGTAAAGCCAGCAAAGTCAGATCAAGAATAGTCTGAGCGTCTCCCTCCAATGAGGTCGATAGTAGTTCCGCACCGCTCCCTAGTTGTGTGTGGTAGGATGGTCCACATTTCTGATAACAGCTACAGGTGTCCGTGGAGTTGAAGATGGAGGGGAGAGCTGGAGTAATGTGAATAATTTAGATGGCCGACTGCTTTATTTTCCAGTGTATATGGTTGGGAATTTTTTGGATCATCAGATTGAAACTTGATAGATACTTGGGGTTTAATTTGTAGTTGGGCTTCATCCAATTCTCTGCGAAAGATGCAAAAAAGTAAAGGCTGATTTTTCTTCCCCTGACAATGTGGAGTTCCCAGATTTGTTTTGAAGTTCTTGGAAATGGCGTTGGCTCCGCTTGCATGACAGCGTTATGGTGCTCCAATGGATTAGTCCACACACATGTCGTCTGCACATTGGAGAAAAACATTGGTTCTAAAATAGAAACCTAATTTGGTGATGTTGCCGGGACACGAGGGCCTGAGCTACAGGGAGAGGTTGAGCAGGCCGGGACGTTATTCCCTGGAGCGCAGGAGGATGAGGGGTGATCTTATAGCAGTGGATAAACTCTTCAAGGAGATAGGTAGAGTGAGTACAGAGTCTTGTTACCAAGGTGGAGAATCAAGGATTAGTGTGCAGAATTAGTGCACTTGGTATTGGGGGTAGGGTATTGACATGGACAGAGAATCATGAATCATAGAAAACAGGTGCAGGAGTAGGCCATTCGGCCCTTCGAGCCTGCACCGCCATTCAATATGATCATGGCTGATCATCCAACTCAGTATCCTGTACCTGCCTTCTCTCCATACCCTCTGATCCCTTTAGCCACAAGGGCCACATCTAACTCCCTCTTAAATATAGCCAATGAACTGGCCTCAACTACCCTCTGTGGCAGTACTGGTTGGCAGACAGGAAGCAAGGAGTAGGAATTAATGGGTCCTTTTCAGAATGCAGGCAGTGACTAGTGGGGTGCCGCAAGGCTCGGCGCTGGGACCCCAGTTGTTTACATTATATATTCATGATTTAGATGAGGGAATTAAATGTGACATCTCCAAGTTTGTGGATGACACAAAGCTGGGTGGCAGTGTGAGCTGTGAGGAGGATGCTATGAGGATGCAGTGTGACTTGGACAGGTTGGGTGAGTGGGCAGATGCGTGACAGATGCAGTATAATGTAGATAAATGTGAGGATATCCACTTTGGTGGAAAGAACAGGAGGGCAGATTATTATCTGAATGGTAGATAGACACAAAATGCTGGAGTAACTCAGCGGGATAGGCTAATAGAATCAAGGGATGTGGGGAGAAGGCAGGAACGTGGTACTGATTCTGGATGATCAGCCATCACCATTTTGAATGGCGGTGCTGGCTCGAAGGGCCGACTGGCCTAATCCTGCACCCATTGTCTATGTTCCATGTTGAGAACACGGAGACAGAGTTTTAAGGTGAAGGGGAAAGGTTTAATAGGAACCCTAAGGGCAAGGTTTTCACTCAGATGGAGGGTGTAGGGATGGAGCTGTCAGAGGAGATAGTCGAGGCAATCTTGGATCGTATGCATTTATTTAGTTGCATCTTCAACAGGGTGTCCCAGTGAGTGACCAAACAAAGACTGAAGATGTTGCTCACAGTACAAGATGTGAGACCCCACCCAAAACGTCACCTATCCATGTTCTCCACAGATGCTGCCTGACCCGCTGAGTTACTCCAGCACTCTGTGAAACATCACCTATCCATGTTCTCCACAGATGCTGCCTGACCCGCTGAGTTACTCCAGCACTTTGTGTGTATCAGGATTTAAACACCACCTGCAGTTCCTTCCTACACATAAGGGAATAACGTTTAGTGTAAGATAAACACAACCAGACGTTGAATAAGCCAGCTTTCTTAAACAAATACCTGAGCGTACATTTTTGAATCAGTAGCTGTCTAAACAAACTATTGGACAAAGCAGGTGACGAGAAAGTTACATTCCTTTTCCTATTGAGCAGGCTCTTGTTCTGCTCATCGGGGATTGAATGTTTAAACTTGGAACTGAGGCAAGAACTCAAATACTTGAAGCATTTCCTGTGTAGCTGTGAATCCAAGTTTATAAATTTCATGTTCCAATCCGGTTCCTAGTAAAGGCCAGAAACCCCAACGGGAACGTCAGTGTTGCAGGGTTGTAGAGGATGCGAGCAGACTATCCAGCTCGTCAGACTTTCAGATGACATTACTGAGAATTTTTTAATTAACAACTAATTAAAAAACAGCACGGTTTAAAGACACATTAAAACTGCAGACATTCGTTAGGTTAGACATACAGCGCAGAAACAGGCCCTTCGGCCCACCAAGTCCATGCCGACCAGCGATCCCCGCATACTAGCTCTATCCTACACACACTAGGGACAATTTACAATTTTATCAAAGCCAATTAACCCACAAACCTGATGTCTTCGGAGTGTGGGAGGAAACCGGAGCACCCGGAGAAAACCCATGCCATCACGGGTTCGATCCTGACTACGGGTGCTGTCTGTACGGAGTTTGCACGTTCTCATCATGACCTGCGTGGGTTTTCTCCGGGTGCTCCAGTTTCCTCCCACACTCCAAAGACGTGCAGGTTTGTAGGTGAATTGGCTCAGGTATCATTGTAAATTGGCCCTAGTGTGTGTGGGATAGTGTTAGTGTGCGGGGATTGCTGGTCGGTGCCTTGATACAGTGCTTCACACTTGAAACATTCACCATTCCATTCCCCTCATGAAGATTGTTGCTCCAGATACCCCCATCTGAAGTCCAGACTCTGTGACCACTGACCCTTGCCCTTCTAGCTTACAGCTCTGCCAATAATCAGTCAATGCAACCCAAGACAGAGGTTATGTTGCAGTACAAGGAACTGCAGATGCTGGTGTACAAAAAGACACAGAGTGCTGGAGTAACTCAGCGGGTCAGGCAGCATCTGTGGAGAACATGGATAGGTGACGTTTCACAGAGTGCTGGAGTAACTCAGCGGGTCGGGCAGCATCTGTGAAAGGAAGGAATGGGTGACGTTTCGGCTCGAGACCCTTCGGGTCTCGGCCCGAAACGTCGCCCATTCCTTCTCTCCAAAACAAAGTGATTTTTCAAATGGTGCCAATTACTAAGGTTGCGAATTATATGGTATTATGGTATTCTGGAGAGAAGGAATGGGTGACGTTTCACAGAGTGCTGGAGTAACTCAGCGGGTCAGGCAGCATCTGTGGAGAACATGGATAGGTGACGTTTCACAGAGTGCTGGAGTAACTCAGCGGGTCAGGCAGCATCTGTGGAGAACATGGATAGGTGACGTTTCACAGAGTGCTGGAGTAACTCAGCGGGTCAGGCAGCATCTGTGGAGAACATGGATTCAGGTCGGGACCTTCTTCACACATTCCCACCTTTAGCTGCTTCATGCGTCAACCTGATGTAATTATTTGATTAGTTTATGAGACGTGGGTGTAATCAGCAAAGCTCCACCACCTTGAACAGCCGCATCCCTGCAGCAGCGGTTCCTGGGCATTGTGAGCGGGGATGGGCACCTTGTCCTGGCAGCATTCCCAGGAGGAAGGAAGTGCCGCCGCTGGGAGCGTCCAGAGGAGGTTTATCAGAAAGATGCCAAGTGTTAGTGGGTGAACAAACGAGAAGTGTTTGATGGCCCTGGGCCTGTACTCGCTGGAGTTCAGAAGGATGAGGGATGGTGTGGTACATTATATGTACCGAGGTACATGTCTGTACACAGTTCAGTACATGTATCGCTGTGTAGACGCTGTACATTGTAACGGCTCCTAGTGGTGGAGTTGGGAAGTCAAAACGCTCGTCATTGGTCAGCACCGTCATGGGACCGCGGGGGTTCACTCGCTAGTAACCAGCGCTTCATGCATCAACGGGAGCTGTGTCCGTTAGCTAGACTAAGGACGTGTCTTTGTTAACAAAATAACTATTTGTCTCAACCTGCCTGGTCTCACTACAGCATCATAGAGAAGCATCTCATTCTGTACAAGTACAGTAGTCTCCACTTTGGGCCCACCTCCCAGAGTTACTTGAAGTTAGAGAAGTCAATGTCCATACCACTGGGGTGGAAGCTGCCCAAATGAAATACGAGGTGCTGTTCCTCCAATTTGCGTTGGGCCCCACTCTGGCCGTGGAGGAGGCCCAGGACTGGAAGGTCAGTGTGGGAATGGGAGGGGGAGTTAAAATCCTAACATCAGGCCACTGCGCACTGACAGATACATCGTAGCTACCTGCGGTTGACCCAAACATGTAAACTGTCAAAGCCCAGCCTTGCCTTGGCTCAAAACCAACACTTAAAAATAGTAACTGACAGGGAATGATTTCCACGCCTGTCACAGACTCTGTGTTCAACTCATTCACAAGCGACGAGCTTCAGACACAACTTGACACCAAGCCCTGCTTGCTGCAAGGCCTTGATGTACTTTTTATAAACCCTAGACATAGAAGAATATGCATTAATTTGTCTGGAAATGTACAACAGTAATAAAGGGAGGAAGGCAAACTCAACACTAGCATTTATTTCAAGAGGGCTTGTATACAAAAACAGGGATGTAACGCTGAGCCTCTAGAAGGCGCTGGTCAGGCCACATGTGGAACATTGTGAGCAATTGTGGGCCCCATATCTGAGGAGGGATGTGCCGGCTCTGGAGAGGGTCCAGAGGAGGTTTACAAGAATTATCCCAGGAATAAGTGGGTTAACATATGATGAGCGTTTGTCGGCACTGGGCCTGTACTCGCTGGAGTTTAGAAGAATGAGGGGGGACCTCATTGAAACTTACAGAATAGTGAAAGGCCTGGATAGAGTGGATGTGGAGAGGATGTTTCCACTAGTGGGAGAGTCTAGGACCAGAGGTCACAGCCTCAGAATTCTTTTAGGAAGGATGAGGATTTTGTTTTCTTTAATCAGAGGGTGATGAATCTGTGGAATTCATTGCCACAGACGGCTGTGGAGGCCAAGTCAGTGGATATTTTTAAGGCAGAGATAGATAGATTCTTGATTAGTGCGGTTGTCAGGGGTTATGGGGGGGGGAAGGCAGGAGAATGGGGTTAGGAGGGAGAGATAGATCAGCCATGATTGAATGGTGGAATATACTTGATGGGCCGAATGGCCTAATTCCGCTCCTATCACCTGTGAACATAATATGGCTATAAAATCATGAGGACACAGGACAAGGACTTTGTTTTATGGTGAGGGGGGAAAGGTGTAAGAGGAACCAAAGGGGGAACTTTTGTTTTACACACAAAGGGTGGTGGGTGTATGGAATGAGTGTCCGGAGGAGGTAGTTGAGGCTGGGACTATCACAACATTTAAGAAACAGTTAGACAGGTACATGGCTACATCTGGGTGGCAGTGTGAACTGTGAGGAGGATGCTATGAGAATGCAGGGTGACTTGGACAAGTTGGGGGAGTGGGCAGATGCATGGCAGATGCAGTTTAATGTGGATAAATGTGAGGTTATCCACTTTGGTGGCAAAAACAGGAAGGCAGATTACTATCTAAATGGCATCAAGTTGGGAAAAGGGGAAGTACAACGGGATCTGGGGGTCCTTGTTCATCAGTCTATGAAGGTAAGCATGCAGGTACAGTAGACAGTGAAGAAACCGAATGGCATGTTAGCCTTTATAACAAGAGGAATCGAATATAGGAGCAAAGAGGTCCTTCTGCAGTTGTACAGAGCCCTAGTGAGACCACACTTGGAGTATTGTGTGCAGTTTTGGTCCCCTAACTTGACGAAGGACATTCTTGCTATTGAGGGAGTGCAGCGTAGGTTTACAAGGTTAATTCCCGGGATGGCGGGACTGTCATATGCTGAGAGAATGGAGCGGCTGGGCTTGTATACTCTGGAGTTTAGAAGAATGAGAGGATATCTCATTGAAACATAAAAGATTGTTAAGGGTTTGGACACGCTAGAGGCAGGAAACGTTCCTGATGTTGGGGGAGTCCAGAACCAGGGGCCACGGTTTAAGAATAAGGGGTAAGCCATTTAGAACGGAGACGAGGAAACACTTTTTCTCACAGAGAGTGGCGAGTCTGTGGAATTCTCTGCCTCAGAGGGCGGTGGAGGCCGGTTCTCTGGATGCTTTCAAGAGATAGCTAGATAAGGCTCTTAAAAATAGCGGAGTCAGGGGATATGGGGAGAAGGCAGGAACGGGGTACTGATTGGGGATGATCAGCCATGATCATATTGAATGGTGGTGCTGGCTCGAAGGGCCGAATGGCCTCCTCCTGCACCTATTGTCTATTGGGAAGCTGGAGATATGGGAGCAGAAATGCTGCCGGTCTCTCCGAGTTACTCCAGCTTTTTGTGTCCGTCTTCGGTGTAAAGCAGCACCTGCAGTTCCTTCCTACACCGAGGTTTAGAGGGATGTGGGCCAAACATGGGCAGGTGGGACCAGGTATGGGTGGGGCAAGTTGGGTCTAAGGGCCTGTTTCCACGCTGTATCACTCTAATCAGTTGGTGACTGGTGAGGATACAGGCAATGAATCCTTCAGGCTCTCAATAAAGGGCCTGTCCCACTGTACCAGCTCATTCAAGAGCTCTCCCGAGTTTTAAAAAAATCAAACTCGTGGTAAGCACGGAGAATGTACGTAGCGGGTACGCCGGAGCTCGGGGACGTCTCTTAGCGGCTCGTAACGCTAACGGCAGGTACTCGGGAAACCCGGTAACACGTGACGTTGTTCGACACTGTCAAAAATGTCCATGAGAGCCCCGAATACCTACGAATGGTTATTACCGCCATTCTCCGAGTTCGAATCGGGGGAAACGCGGGAGAACTCGTGAATTACCTCGTACAGTGGGACAGGGGCTTAACTGTACCTCACTACACAAGACACGGGAGGTTGGTGCGCCTGTTTCCACCGGCCCCTACTAACCCCCCCTCCACCCCCACACTTCAAGTCGTTAACCCTCTGACTTGCTAGTATGAAAATAACTTGCCGCTGCTCAAAGTATTTTCAATCACCTCGCACAAATAAAAGATGGCTTTTGAAGAGTCTGAATTGCTTTGCTTGCAGGGCCCTGGGCATGCAGAGTACACATGGCTGACTGTCTGTCTGTCTGTCTGTCTGTCTGTCTGTCTGTCTGTCTGTGTGAGGGGGCTGGGATACTCGGTGGGGGGTGGGGAACAAGAGGATGAGCTCAAATAGAACACTACAACATTGACTGAGTCACGCACAGAAACGTGTTCTCAATCTGTGACAGGACTGAAGGCAGAGGAAAGGAAACCGATGCCAGAAAGATCAGATGCTTCCAACTCCCTGTTGGTGGAGCAAAGATCACACGGAAACAGTGTGAAGATGCTGCTTTATACTAAAGATAGACACAGAGTGCCGGAGTAACTCAGCGGGCGGGTCAGGCAGCATCTGTGGAGAACATGGATAGGTGACGTTTCACAGAGTGCTGGAGTAACTCAGCGGGTCAGGCAGCATCTGTGGAGAACATGGATAGGTGACCATGGATAATCAGGTCAGGACCCTCCTTCAGAGACGCTGTGCACTGGACATTTCAGTTCCTTCTGTGAGGGGGAAAGCGGGGTCAAGGGGGGGGGGGGGAGAAAGTCAGATGGACCAGTCTGAAGAAGGGTCCCGACACAAAATGTCACCCATCCACGATCAACAGCTGCAGTTCCTTGTATCGACAAAATGATAACATCTTTGCAAAAACTACAACAGATGAATATGCAGACCAGCTCCTCTCGAGCAATTCTACCCGTTCCCTCACAACACACTGGCTTATACTTTACAGATACAGTGCAGGAAACAGGCCCTTCGGCCCACCGAGTCCGTACCGACCAGCGATCTCTGTACTCCAGCACTACACACACTAGGGACAATTTACAATTTCTCCCACAGCCAATTAACCTACAAACCAGCTCGTCTTTGGAGTGTGGGAGGAAACCGGAGCGCCCGGAGAAAACCCACACAGGTCACGGTGAGAACGTGCAAACTCCGTACAGACAGCACCCGTGGTCAGGATGGAACCCGGGTCCCTGGCGCTGTGAGGCAGCAACTCTACCGCTGCACTAACAGGGCTTCTTTCCTCTGCTGGAGAGCACCATTATGTAGGTTGCGTCTTTGCAGTGGAAACGGGCAGCTTTTCATCCTGGTGGGAATCACTGCCTTAAGGGCCTGTCCTACTTACGTGACTGTATCGGCGACTGCCAGCACCCGTCATAAGTCGTTACAGGTCGCCGAAAATGTTTAACGTGTTGAAAATCCAGCGGCGACCAGAACAAGGTCCGACTCTTTGGGCGATGACTCACGACCGTACAGGTTTCACCCCGCGACATGTCGCCTGTACGGCTGTGAGTCATTTTCGCCGACCTGCAATGACCTATGACGGGTGCCGGCAGTCGCCGAAACAGTGGCGTAAGTGGGACAGGCCCTTAACTCAGCTAGAGTTCAAATACGCTTCTAAATCTGATAACAGAAAGAAAACAGGATAGGCCCCAGTTCCCTCGCACTGACACAGATGTGGACACCCGTCATGTCCACTCACTGGGCTTAGATAAATGTGTAGGAAGGAACTGCAGATGTTGGTTTAAACCAAAAATAGATTGAAGAAGGGTCTCGACCCAAAACGTCACCCATTCCTTCTCTCCAGAGATGCTGCCTGTCCCGCTGAGTTACTCCAGCATTTTGTGTCTGTCTTGGGCTCAGACAGACATTTATTAGCTCCCTGGGCATTGCCTTCACACAGGCCAACTCCTGTGGGTTTATTAAGCATGTAGAGAACACAAGGAGGAAGAGCTCATACATGATAGGAGCAGAATTAGGCCATTCGGCCCATCAAACCTACTCCGCCATTCAATCATGGCTGATCTATCTCTCCCTCCTAACCCCATTCTCCTGCCTTCTCCCGTAACCCCCGACACCCGTACTGATCAACAATCAATCTCTGCATTAAAAATACCCACTGACTTGGCCTCCACAGCAGTCTGTGGGAAAGAATCCCACAGATTCACCACCCTCTGGGTAAAAACATTTTCCATATCTCCTTCCTAAAAGAACATCCGTTAATTCTGAGGCTGTGACCTCTAGTCCTAGACTCTCCCACTAGTGGAAACATCCTCTCCACATCCACTCTATCCAGGCCTTTCACTATTCTGTACGTTTTCATGAGGTCCCCCCCTCATTCTTCTAAACTCCAGCGAGTACAGGCCCAGTGCCGACAAACGCACATCATACGTTAACCCACTCATTCCTGGGATCATTCTTGTAAACCTCCTCTGGACCCTCTCCAGAGCCGGCACATCCTTCCTCAGATATGGGGCCCAAAATTGCTCACAATATTCCAAATGTGGCCTGACCCGCACCTTATAGAGCCTCAGCGTCACATCCCTGTTGTTGTGTACAAGCCCTCTTGAAATAAAGTTTGCTTTCTGCACCCAATTCCAATTCCAAAAAGGCAGCCAGCATCATCAGAGACCCACACCACCCTGGCCACGCTCTCATCTCGCTGCCACCATCGGGAAGAAGGTACAGGAGCCTGAAAACCGTGACCTCCAGGTTCAAGAACAGCTTCTTCCCAACAACCATCAGGCTCTTGAACTCTGCACAACACTGACCCCAGCAACTGTGATCTATGATATTTTAAGGCCCTCCAGCACCCGATGACCACATTTAATAAGAGGGTGGTGAATCTGTGGGATTCGTTGCCACAGATGGCAGTGGAGACAAAGTCAACGGATGTTTTTATGGCAGAGATAGATAAGATTCTTGATTAGTACGGGTGTCTAACGTCATTGATGACCCTTGGACTATCTTTGATTGGACCTTACCTTGCACTAAACGTTATTCCCTTATCATGTATCTCTACACTGTAAATGGATCGATTGTAATCATGTATTGTCTTTCCGCTGACTGGATAGCACGCAACAAAGGCTTTTCACTGTACCTCGCTACACGTGACAGTAAACTGAACTGAACTGTCAGGGGTTGTGGGGAGAAGGCAGGAGAATGGGGTTGAGAGGGAGAGATAGATCAGCCATGATGAATGATGGAGTAGACTTGATGGGCCGAATGGCCTATTTCTGCTCCTGTCACTTATGATCTTACCTCCGGCCAGAGACTGTGTTTGTTCTGTACAAGCTCAATAAGCCACAGACTTGTGTGCTGGGGTAGACTGAGACTGACACCCACCCTCCCCCCCCCCCCCAATCTTTGCACATCCCCAATCCTTTCCACTCGTCACTTTAATTTCATATTTCATGTATCTTGTGTTGTTATGACTGTTGGCAAATCAGTTTCCCTCCTGGGATAAATAAAGTTCTATTGTCTCGCATGTTTGACACGCATCATCACTGCACTGGGCAACCTGCGTGGGCTGTGGACCATGCACACCCCTCACACAAGACGCAGCGGTAGAGTTGCTGCCTCAGCGCCAGAGACCCGGGTTCCATCCCGACTATGGGTGCTGTCTCTACGGAGTTTGTACGTTCTCCCCGTGACCTGCGTGGGTTTTCTCCGAAATCTTCGGTTTCCTCCCACACTCCAAAGACGTGCAGGTTTGTAGGTTAATTGGCTTGGTATAAATGTAAATTCGCCCTAGCGTGTGTGGGATAGTGTTAGTGTGCGGGGATCGCTGGTCGGCACGGACTCGATGGGCTGAAGGGCCTGTTTCCGCGCTGTATCTCTAAAGTCTAAATGTCAATATCTCATCGTGGACTTTGTCTGTGGAACTGATGCGCTACAATGCTGAGAACTATATTCTGCACTCTGTATCTTCCCCTTTGCTCCACCTATTGGACTGGAGTTTGACCAGACTGTATTTTTGTGTAGTGTTATCTGACCTGTTTGGACAGCACAACTGTTTGCATCTATGCAGGGTATATCTGAAGAAGCAAGGAACTGCAGATGCTGGTTTACAAAAATAAGACGCACAGGTTTGTAGGTTAATTGGCGACTTGGTATAAGTGTAAATTGTCGCTAGTGTGTGTGGGATAGTGTTAGTGTGCGGGGATCGCTGGTCGATGGGATGAAGGTCCTGTTTCCCTGCTGTATCTCTATACTAAACCTAGCCCAGTGCTCCACACTAGGTACGGGTGAGCTAACACTTGCAGTTGCATTGATTGAGTTTCCGCAGAATGGGTGTGTGCGTGAGACAGTCTCGATCCACCCATCACCCACGTCATGTTCACATCCAGGCAAAGATCGCCACTGTAATAGTAGTCATCTTGTTCAAGAAGCTGCAACCACGCCATTACCCAACTGACACGGCCTTCAGAACACGGCCACAATCTGCAGCAAATGATTCAATGCAAATACATCGCGTCTGAGAAACCGCTTCCAGTCACGTTCAGCGGTGATCCCATCCTGCTCCGTAATGTCCTTGCCCCCAGCCAGCACTTCCCATCCACAGAGAATCTTAACTTTCAACTCAAAGTCCACTTCAATCACCACAAATACATTATTCATTGATAACTGCTTATCCACACCCATTATCACGCACTCTGTGGCAACTTGTGCAAACACCTAGAGCTGGGATACCATAGAAACAGGCCCTTCGGCCCACCTTGTCCATGACAACTGTCACACACTGGGATAGTCTCATTTGCCTGCACTTATAGAAACATAGAAAATGTTCGGTGTATGAGTAGGCCCTTCGGCCCTTCAAGCCAGCACTACCATTCTATATCATCATGGCTAATCATCGAAAATCAGTACCCCATTCCTGCTTTCTCCCCATATCCCTTGACTCCGTTAGCCCCAAGTGCTAAATCTAACTGTCTTGAAAACATCCAGTGCATTGGCCTCCACTGCCTTCTGTGGCAGAGAATTCCACAGATTCACAACTCTCTGGCCCATATCACTCTAAACCCCTCCCGTCCATATATTTGTCCAAATGTCTTTGAATGTCATACAAGTAAGTAATTAAGTAAGTTTATTGGCCAAGTATTCACATACAAGGAATTTGCCTTGGTGCTCCGCCCACAAGTAACAACATGACATACAGTGACAGTTACGAATGAAAACACTAAACATTAATAATAATAAAGCATTAATGATAAAACACCACTGATCAAGAATGTGAACCAACACAATACCAGATCAAAGGGAGGCTACAGATTGTTGGCTGTTGAGTAGAGCAACTACTCGTGGAGCAAAGCTGTTTGTATGCCCGGCTGTGGCAGCTTTGACAGTCCGGAGTCGCCTTCCAGAGGGAAGTGATTCAAAGAGTTTGTGGCCAGGGTGAGAGGGGTCAGAGATGATCTTGCCCGCTCGCTTCCTGGCCCTTGCAGTGTGCAGTTCATATGTGTATCGATGCGATAGAACTTTATTTATCCCGGGAGGGAAACTGTTCAGCCAGCAGTTATAAAACACAACAAGACACATGAAATATGAAATTAAAGTGACTAAAGAGTGGAAAGTCCAGGATTTGAGATGAGCAAAGATCAGGGGGGTGGGTACCACCCTTTGTGAGAGTATTCACTACCATACAGGCGACATGTCGCGGGGTGAAGCCTGTTTGGTGGTGAGTAGTTGCCCAAAGAGTTGGACCTTTTTCTGGGCGCCGCTGGATTTTCAACATGTTGAAAAATTTCGCCAACGTGCTGCAACTAATGATGGGTGCTGGCAGTTGCGGAAAAAAATCACGTAAGTGGGACAGGCCCTTGAAGCCCTGTTCCACGGTGCGAGTTCATTGCAAGAGCTCTCCCGAGTTTAAAAAAAATCAAACTCGTGGTAAGCACAGAGAATGAACGTAGCGGGTACGTCGGAGCTTGGGGACGTCTCTTACGCTAACGGCAGGTACTCAGGAAGGCTCGCTAATGGCAGGTAAACACGGGAAGACTCGTGAAGTCCATTGAAAAATGTCCACGAGAGCCCCAAGTACTGACGAGTGGGCATTACCGTAAATCTCCGAGTTTGAATCAGGGCAAACTGCTTGGGCATGGGATTGGTGGCCACGGTGGGAACGGCGGCCGCGCTGGGACCGGCGGCCGCGCTGGGACCGGCGGCCGCGCTGGGACCGGCGGCCGCGCTGGGACCGGCGGCCGCGCTGGGACCGGCGGCCGCGCTGGGACCGGCGGCCGCGCTGGGACCGGCGGCCGCGCTGGGACCAGGCCCTTCGGCCCAACTTTCCATGCCGACCAACATGCCCCATCTACGCTAGTCCCACCTGCCTGTGTTTGGCCCATACCCCTCCAAACCTGTCGAATCTTATTGAAACATTTGATCTTATTGAAACATATAAGATTATTAAGGGTTTGGACACGCTAGAGGCAGGAAACATGTTCCCGATGTTGGGGGAGTCCAGAACCAGGGGCCACAGTTTAAGAATAAGGGGTAAGCCATTTAGAACGGAGATGAGGAAACACTTTTTCTCACAGAGAGTTGTGAGTCTGTGGAATTCTCTGCCTCAGAGGGCGGTGGCGGCCGGTTCTCTGGATACTTTCAAGAGAGAGTTAGATAGCGCTCTTAAAGATAGCGGAGTCAGGGGATATGGGGAGAAGGCAGGAACGGGGTACTGATTGGGGATGATCAGCCATGATCACATTGAATGGCGGTGCTGGCTCGAAGGGCCGAATGGCCTACTCCTGCACCTATTGTCTATCCATGCGCCCGTCTCAGTAAAATTATAAATTGTCTCTAATGTGTGTAGGGTAGTGTTAATGTGTGGGGATCACTGGTCAGTGTGGACTCGGTGGGCCAAACGGCCTGTTTCCGCGCTGTACCTCTAAACTAGACTAATGAAACCTTGAATAGACACAGAGTGCTGGAGTAACTCAGCGGGTCAGGCAGCATCTGTGGAGAACATGGATAGGTGACGTTTCACAGAGTGCTGGAGTAACTCAGCGGGTCAGGCAGCATCTGTGGAGAACATGGATAGGTGACGTTTCACAGAGTGCTGGAGTAACTCAGCGGGTCAGGCAGCATCTGTGGAGAACATGGATAGGTGACGTTTCACAGAGTGCTGGAGTAACTCAGCGGGTCAGGCAGCATCTGTGGAGAACATGGATAGGTGACGTTTCACAGAGTGCTGGAGTAACTCAGCGGGTCAGGCAGCATCTGTGGAGAACATGGATAGGTGACGTTTCACAGAGTGCTGGAGTAACTCAGTGGGTCAGGCAGCATCTGTGGAGAACATGGATAGGTGACGTTTCACAGAGTGCTGGAGTAACTCAGCGGGTCAGGCAGCATCTGTGGAGAACATGGATAGGTGACGTTTCGGATCGAGACCCTTCTTCAGACTCACACTCGGACACTGCCGCAGCTCCTGGCCTCACTCACCCAGGTCTGCAGTGGACCCCAACGTCACTTCATTTTACGACTAATAAAAGCTTGCGACTGTGGTGCGTTGTGCAGGCTGTAGCGTCTGTGCCACAGCGGCTGGTCCTGCCCCCACACCTTCACTCACAGCCGCCTGTAACCATGCATCACATCCAACTGATCCACCCCCTCACCAGAAGCCCGCTCTACACTCAACCCTCCCACTGTTTCTCAGCAACCACCTTACATTGGATCGGGGCACTGCACACATTCGCTCGCACCTTGCAGCAGTGGCCAGGAGCCCGTTTCATGGACCTCAAGGTCAAGTCAAGATTGTGTACAGAGTAGGGTTCCAACAACTGTTGTATCTTGTGTAGGAAGGAACTGCAGATGCTAGTTTAAACCGAAGATACACACAAAATGCTGGAGTAACTCAGTGGGACAGGCAGCATTTCTGGAGAGATGGAATGGGTGACGTTTCAGGTCGAGACCCTTCTTCAGGCTGGTTAGGGACAAGGGAAACAAGAGATATAGACAGTGATGTGGAGAGATAAAGAACAATGAATGAAAGATACGCAAAAAAGTATCGATGATAAAGGAAACAGGCCGTTGTTGCTGTTTGTTGGGTGAGAACGAGAAGCTGGTGCGACTTGGGTGGGGGAGGGATAGAGAGAGAGGGAATGCCGGGGCTACTGGAAGTTGGAGAAGTCAATATTCACACCACTGGGCTGTAAGCTGCCCGAGCAAAATATGAGATGCTGTTCCTCCAATTTGTAATATCCAGACGCTCCTTGTGGAGAAGCCAGCAAATCCACTCCAGGGTCAGAGACTTCCTGTAGGTTAAACGGAGCTGGGAATGGTCTGGGAGATGTGGCACCCCGCTCCTACTGTTGGGGCGCAGACTTGGGATGTCTTCCTGGATGATCTCCGCATTCTGATCAAGAATGGGTCCAAGTCTGTTGTCAATGATAGCTTGTGGATTAGCATCATCAACCTTTTCGGGCAGCACGGTGGTGCAGCGGTAGAGTTGCTGCCTCACAGCGCCAGAGACCCGGGTTCCATCCCGACTACAGGTGCTGTCTGTACGGAGTTTGCACGTTCTCCCCGTGACCTGCGTGGGTTTTCTCCGGGTGCTCCAGTTTCCTCCCACACTCCAAAGACGTGCAGGTCTGCAGGATAATTGGCTTTGGTGAAATTGTGGATTGTCCCTAGTGTGTGTAGGGTAGTGTTAGTGTGCGGGGATCGCTGGTCGGCACGGACTCAGTGGGCCGAAGGGCCTGTTTCCGTGCTGTATCTCACGGCTGTATGGAGTTTCTTCATTAGAGACAGTCAGAAACCCTAGACTGGAATCAGCGCTTGTGTAGCGGGAACGGAGAGAATGTAAGGATTCGCTAAGGACAGGCCGATAAGATTCATCAAACATGTCTGGGAGAGCGATGTTCACTTCTGAAAATTGTTAACTCTGACAAAGACTGGAGTGAGATCCAAAAGCCTCACGTCCACATTCTCCAGGTACCTCCAGAAACAGCAGGGAAACATGTTCAACATGTTCTGTTAAGTGTTAAAGAAGGAACTGCAGATGCTGGAGAATCGAGGGTTACACAAAAAGCTGGAGAAACTCAGCGGGTGCAGCAGCATCTAAGGAGCGATGGAGATAGGCGACGTTTCGGGTCGAGACCCTTCTTCAGACTGGTTAGGGATCAGGGAAACGAGAGATATAGACGGTGATGTGGAGAGATAAAGAACAATGAATGAAAGATGTGCAAAAAAGTATTGATGATAAAGGAAACAGGCCATTGTAAGCTGTTTGTAGTGTGAAAATGAGAAGCTAGTGTGACTTGGGTGGGGGAGAGATAGAGAGAGAAGGAATGCCAGGGCCCGAGGGCTGAGGGAGAGGTGGGAAGGGGAGGTGGCAGTCTGGGTTAACAGAATTGAGAAAATTCAATGTTCATGGCAAGAGGATGCAGACTCCCCAAGCGGAATATGAGGTGCTGTTCCTCCAACTTGCGGTGTTGCTCACTCTGGCCGTGGAGGAGGCCCAGGACAGAGAGGTCGGATACGGAATGGGAGGGGGAGTTGAAGTGCTGAGCCACCGGGAGGTCGGGTTGGTTATTGCGGACCGAGCGGAGGTGTTCGGCGAAACGATCGCCAAGCCTCCGCTTGGTCTCTGTGAAGAGTTATTTTGAGCAGGGAAGAACTACAGGTGCTATTTTAAACCGAAGGTAGACACAAAATGCTGGACAGGCAGCGTCTCTGGAGAGAAGGAATGGGTGACGTTTCACGTCCAGACTCGTCTTCAGATTTCAGACTAAAGAAGGGTCTCGACTCGAAACGTCACCCATTCCTTCCCTCCAGAGACGCTGCCTGTCCCACAGAGTTACTCCAGCATTTTGTGTCTACCATCAATTTAAACCAGCACCTGTAGTTCTTTCCTACACATATATAGTTGTTGCTCACAAGCTATCTGTAAATGCGTTACCAAGAGGATTTCCTTGAAAATATACGGTGAGGCAATTATGTACAATTGCAGTTGCGTTATTCTCCTCAATGTAACACAGAGGGTCCTGATGGAAGTTACCCCAGATCAAATCTCTCCGCTATAAAGAGACCTTATTAAATGTACTGAGAAACAGCAACGAATGCGCACACACACACGCACTCCAAAGACGTACAGGTTTGTAGGTTAATTGCCGTGGTCTGATTGTAAATTGTCCCTAGTGCTTGTAGGACCAATTCACTGGACCTTTTCAAGAGGGAGTTAGATTTAACTCTTTGGGCTAACGGAATCAAGGGATATGGGGATGAGGCAGGAACAGGGTACTGATTGTGGATGATCAGCCATGATCACATTGAATGGCGGTGCTGGCTCGAAGGGCCGAGTGGCCTACTCCTGCACCTATTTTCTATGTTTCTATGTTTTTTCTTTGCAGTGCTGGTGCAGGATTCCCCAAGAAGTTAACCTGCGTCGAATCAGTAGTAAAGACGGCAAAGACAAGGCCAATGAATAAGATTTTGAATTGCAAATAATTCAGGATGTAAAAGGTTTGCTCTGGGTAAGGGAACGTGCCTTAGTTCATGCAGAGAATCCTACAAGTTTCCTGTTTCGCTTCTACAAAGAGGAACCATGCAGAAAATAAGGTTTCCGCCACTTCTTGTAGGGAGAGCAAACGGAACATGTCCAAGCTGGGACAGCAACGCACTGAAGCCCCGCACTGTGGGACATACACATGCTTAACTAAACCCCCAGCATGAAAGTTCACAATCACACATGTACTTCACAATAAAACTGAAAATACTGGATATGGACACAGAGCTCGATCCGTACGGTAATATCATTAGAAAACTTTGCATACTGCATATTAATGAGTTTGTTAACTTTGCATACTGCATGACATTTAGTTCATTAACTTTGCATTCTGCATGTCAATTAGTTGTCCATGTGGGCATCGAGCGGTTGCCAAGTCAATCGAGACAAGGAACTGCAGGTGCTGGAAAACTGAACAAAGCACAAAGTGCTGGAGGGACTGAGCGGGTCAGGCAGCATCTGTGGAGGGAATAGAAGAGGAGACCTTTCTTCAGACTGCTGGAGTAACGGGGAGAAAGCTGGAAGAGTGGGGTGGGACAAAGCTGGGAGAGCGATAGGTGGGTACGGGGGGGGGGGGTGACGGGTGGAATCAGTGACAAAGACTGGAGACAACGGAGAGATATGGAGAGAAGAGGTGAAGCTGGGGGGAGGGGGTGGGTATTGGTGGGTGGGGACTGGGGGGAGAGGAGAGAGAGGGAGGAGGGGAGATGATGTATAGACGAGGGGAAAGGAACAGGGGGAGGGGGAGAAATGTCAGCTCATTGGGCTGGCTATTGAATGGGCAATTTAATGTTCATACCACTGGGTTCACAAGTTCTAGAAGAATTAGGCCATTCAGCCCATCAAGTCTACTCCACCATTCAATCATGGCTGATCTATCTCTCCCTCCTAACCCCATTCTCCTGCCTTCTCCCCATAACCCCTGACACCCGCACTAATCAAGAATTATCTATCTCTGCCTTAAAAATATCCACTGACTTGTGGCCTCCACAGCCGTGTGCGGCAAAGAATCCCACAGATTCACCACCTTGTGACTAAAGATGTTCTTCCTCACCTCCTTTCTATGTGAGCGTTCTTTAATTCTGAGGCTGTGACCTCTGGTCCTAGACTCTCCCACTACTAGTGGAAACATCCTCTCCACATCCACTCTATCCAGGCCTTTCACTATTCTGTACGCTGCAAGCTGTTCACGTGCAATATGAGGTGCTGTTTCCCCAGAGTGAAATCAGAGTCTCTTGCCCAGAGTCGAGGAATCGAGGACCAGAGGACATTGGTTTACGCTGAAGGGGAAAGATTTCATAGGAATCTGAAGGGTAATGTTTTCCACACAGAGGGTGGTGGGTGTGTGGAACGAGCTGCCAGAGGAGGTAGTTGAGGCTGGGACTATCCCAACGTTTAAGAAACAGTTAGACAGGTACATGGATAGGAGAGGCTTGGAGGGATATGGACCAAACGCAGGCAGGTGGACTAGTGCAGCTGGGACATTGCTGGCCGGCGTGGGCAAGTTGGGCCACTGTGTGAGTCTGTGCCTCCTCCAGTTTGTGTGTGACCGCACTGTAGCATTGGACAGGAACATGGAGAAGCCAAGCTCAGCTTCGATAGGGCACCTTGGTTAGCATGGAGGAGTTGGGCCGAAGGGACTGTATCCACACTGTATGGCGTTAGGTCCCTGTCACAATGAAACAGCAAGAGGACATATTCACTATGATAAAGATAACACACAAGTGCACATTGCTGTTGAAACGTACTGATCATTTTGCAAACATCCACCTCCTAGAACACAACATCTATGAGAAAGATGATAGGCTTCACGGTGGTAGAGTTGCCACCTCACAGCGCCAGAGACCCGGGTTCCACCCTGACTACGGGCGCTGTCTGTATGGAGTTTGCACGTTCTCCCCGTGACCTGCCTGGGTTTCCTCCCACAGTCCAAAGACGTGCAGGTTTGCAGGTTAATTGGCTTGGTGGGATAGTAAATTGTCCCAAGTGTGTGTAGGATAGTGTTAGTGTGGGGATCGCTGGTCGGCGCGGATTCGGTGGGCCGAAGTGTCTGTTTCCACGCTGCATCTCTAAACTAAACTGCAGGATGGAACACTCACCCCGACAGGAACCAGATGACAAACTGAAAAGCCACATCGTTCAAACCTTAACCACAAAGTGCTGCCACAGTTTCATCAGAAGCTGCCTGACCCGCTGAGTTACTCCAGCACTCTGTGAAACGTCACCTATCCATGTTCTCCACAGATGCTGCCTGACCCGCTGAGTTACTCCAGCACTCTGTGAAACGTCACCTATCCATGTTCTCCACAGATGCTGCCTGACCCGCTGAGTTACTCCAGCACTCTGTGAAACGTCACCTATCCATGAAAATTGTCCCCAGTGTGTGTGGGAGAGTGTTAATGTGCGGGGATGGCTGGTCGGTACGGGCTCGATGGGCCGAAGGGCCTGTTTCCACGCTGTATCTGTAAGCTGGGAAGATGAGGTGTTAACTTGGCTTGTTCACCAAAGTAACGTCTCAGTGCCAAGGAAAGTACAGCTCCACGCCACCCCAGGCTTTAGCAAGTGAGGTTGGCCCTTTTAGAAAAATAGCTGGGGGATGAAGTGTAAAGACGTTGACTTTACAACGTAAGTAAATATTAAACCATATCCTGAAATCACTGCGTGGGCTGCAGGCAATGTGCCATACAACCTCCATCCTTAACACTGGTAACGATATTCACATCTGGCATAAAGGTGTGTAACACCGACACAGGCCCTTCAGCCCCACTCATCCATGCTGACCAAGGTGCCCCGTCTACACTAGTCCCATTGTCATCATTTGCCCCAGAGCCCTGTAAACATTTCCTACCCATATACCTGTCCACGTGTCCTTAAAGATAGCAGAGTCAGGGGATCTAGCTCCTGGGGCTAGCTGAATCACGGGATATGGGGAGAAGGCAGGAACGGGGTACTGATTGGGGATGATCAGCCATGATCATATTGAATGGTGGTGTGAAGGGCCGAATGGCCTCTTCCTGCACCTATTGTCTACTGTGTTGTTATTGTACCTGCCTTAACTACAACCTCTGCTTCCTATTAATCCTATCCCCTCACACCTTAAACTTATAGAAACATAAATGCAGGCTAACTCTCTTTTGAAAACATCCAGTGAATTGGCCTCCACCACCTTCTGCGGCAGAGAATTCCACAGATTCACAACTCTCTGGGTGAAAACGTTTTTCCTCATCTCAGTCCTAAACGGCCAAGCCCTTATTCTTAAACTGTGACCCCTGGTTCTGGACTCCCCCAACATTGGGAACACGTTTCCTGCGTCTAGCCTGTCCAATCCCTTAAGAATGATACCCCCTGGTCTTGATTACCCCACTCTAACAGATTCTGTGCAGCACTCTTGCCTAATTACCGAGTAGCCATTCACAATTCCAATACCATCTTTAGACTCAATGATGATTCCACTAAAGTTGGCTGAATAACTGCTAATGAGTGCATACAGCAGTGTTTCACAGCAACACGAGAGAGATAAGATACAAGAGGCATTTATTTATCATATGTACCAATTGGTATAGTGAAATAGTCCCACCTGCCTGCGCTTGGTCCACATCCCTCCAAACCTGTCCTATCCATGTACCTGTCTAACTGTTTCTTCAACATTGGGATAGTCCCAGCCTCAACTACCTCCTCCGGCAACTCGTTCCATACACCCACCACCCTTTATGTGACCCACAGTCACTCCTGATTATAGACTGTGCAGGGAGGAACTGCAGATGCTGGGTTAAACCGAGGATAAGACACAAAATGCGGGAGGAACTCAGAGGGTCAGGCAGCAACTCTGCAGAAAAAGAATAGGTGACGTTTTGGTTTGAGACACTTCTTCACACAGGGCCCTTTCTGAAACGTCACCCATTCGTTTTCTCCAAAGATGCTGCCTGACCCGCTCAATTACCCCAGCTTTTTGTGTCTATCTTCAAACTGAAAGTTTATCTATAAGACAGACACAAAAAGCTGGAGTAACTCAGCGGGACGGGCAGCATCTCTGGAGAGAAGGAATGGGTGACGTTTCGGGTTGAGACCCTTCTTCAGACTGGTTATGGAGAAGGGAAACAAGAGATATAGACGGTGATGTGGAGAGATAAAGAACAATGAATGAAATATATGCAAAAAAGTAACGATGATAACGGAAACAGGCCATTGTTGGCTGTTTGTTGGGTGAAGACGAGAAGCTGGTGCAACTTGGGTGGGGGAGGGATGGAGAGAGAGGGAATGCCGGGGCTACCTGAAGTTGGAGAAATCAATATCCACACCACTGGGCTGTAAGCTGCCCGAGCGAAATATGAGATGCTGTTCCTCCAATTTGTGTTTAGCCTCACTCTGACAATGGAGGAGGCCCAGGACAGAAAGGTCAGTGTGGGAATGGGAAGGAGAATTAAAGTATCCGGCAACCGGGAGATCAGGTTGGTTCACGCGGGCTGAGCGAAGGTGTCCCGTGAAACGATCGCCCAGTCTGCGTTTGGTCTCGCCGATGTATAAGAGTCCGCATCTTGAACAACGGAACAAGTTTATCTATAGTTTAGTTTAGAGATAGAGCGCAGAAACAGCCCCTTATTGCAGCACTATCCTACACACAAAGTGGACAACCTCACATTTCTCCACATTAAACTGCATCTGCCATGCATCTGCCCACTCCCCCAACCTGTCCAAGTCACCCTGCATTCTCACAGCATCCTCCTCACAGTTCACACTGCCCCCCAGCTTTGTGTCATCTGCAAATTTGCAATTTTTCCTTTGAATCCCTTCATCTAAATCAATAATAAACATTGTAAATAGCTGCGGTCCCAGCACGGAGCCTTGCGGTACCCCACTAGTCACTGCCTGCCATTCTGAAATCAACCCGTTAATCCCTACTCTTTGTTTCCTGTCTGCCAACCACTTCTCTATCCATGTCAGCACTCTACCCCCAATACCATGTGCCCTAATTTTGCCCACTAATCTCCTGTGTGGGACCTTATCAAATGCTTTCTGAAAGTCCAGGTACACTACATCCACTGGCTCTCCCTTGTCCATTTTACTTGTTAAATTCTCAGAAAATTCCAGAAGATTAGTCAAGCATGCTTTCCCCTTCGTAAATCCATGCTGACTCGGACCGATCCTGTTACTGCTATCCAAATGTGCGGCTATTTCATCTTTTATAATTGACTCCAGCATCTTCCCCACCACCGATGTCAGGCTAACTGGTCTATAATTCCCTGTTTTATTTCTCCATCCTTTCTTAAAAAATGGGTGAACATGAGCTACCCTCCAATCCACAGGAACTGACCCCGAGTCTATAGATCATTGGAAAATGATCACCAATGTATCCACAATTTCTAGAGCCACTTCCTTAAGTACCCTGGGATGCAGACCATCAGGCCCTGGGGATTTATCAGCCTTCAGTCCCATCAGTCTACTCAACACCATTTCCTGATTAATGTGAATTTCCTTCAGTTCCTCTGTCAACCCAGATCCTCTGGCCACTAGTACATCTGGGAGATTGTTCTGTCTCCATTTTGGGTTCAATATTTTTAATATTCAGAGAAAGAAACATATTATGCTATTAACACACAATCACCGCATACAAATCTACCTTGCTCATCCCATAAGTGATAGGAGTAGAATTAGGCCATTCGGCCCATCAAGTCTACTCCGCCATTCAATCATGGCTGATCTATCTCTCCCTCCTAACCCCATTCTCCTGTCTTCTCCCCATAACCCCCGACACCCGCACTGATCAACAATCTATTTATCTCTGCCTTAAATATATCCACTGAACAGACCTGAGGTAGAGGTCGACACAGGCAGCATCTGTGGAGAACATGGACAGGTGACGTTTTGGGTCGGGACCCTTCATCAGACTGATTGTGGGGTGAGGTGGGAAGAAAGCTGGAAAGGAGGAGGGGAGGGCAAAGTGTGGCAGGTAACAGGTGGACGCAGGTGAAGATGGTTTCTGATTGGCTGATGGTTGCACAAAGGCCAGCGATGAAAAGACAGAAGTTGCGAGACAAGACGATTGAAGCATTGCAGAAAACAACTGCAACTGGAATCAACTCAACTCAAACTGGAGTGTCTGGGTGTGAGACCAGCGCTACATTGTTGCGGTCCAGTGTAACATTGTTGCAAGCCAATGCGTGACCAGCGCTACATTGTTGCAAGCCAGTGTAACATTGTTGCAGCCCAGTGCTGGACCAGTGCTACATTGTTGCGAGCCAGTGTAACATTGTTGCGAGCCAGTGTAACATTGTTGCGAGCCAGTGTAACATTGTTGCGAGCCAGTGTAACATTGTTGCACCGCAGTGCTGGACCAGTGCTACATTGTTGCGAGCCAGTGTAACATTGTTGCACCGCAGTGCTGGACCAGTGCTACATTGTTGCGAGCCAGTGTAACATTGTTGCACCGCAGTGCTGGACCAGTGCTACATTGTTGCGAGCCAGTGTAACATTGTTGCACCACAGTGCTGGACCAGTGCTACATTGTTGCGAGCCAGTGTAACATTGTTGCACGAGTGTAGTTTAGTTTACAGATACAGTGTGTAATCAGGCCCTTCGGCCCACCGAGTCCACGCTGACCTGCGATCCCCGCACACTAACACTATCCTACACACACTGGGGACACTTTACAATTACACCAAGCCAATTAACCTACAAACCTGTACGTCTTTGGAGTGTGGGAGGAAACAAAAGATCTCAGAGAAAACCCACGCAGGTCACGGGGAGAGCGTGCAAACTCCGTACAGACAGCACCCATGGTCCGGATGGAACCCGGGTCCCTGGCGCTGTGAGGCAGCAACTCTACCGCTGCGCCACCCATAATTGTGATATATTTTATTTTATTTTTATTTGGAAATGAAACATTTTGATTGAGGTCAAAGTCGTATTGTATCAAGGAGAGGTGAGAGAGGAGCAGGCTTCAATTGGACTGCACAACTTGTATTTGATCTGCTGCCGGCTGGTTCCTCATGGAGATGTAGCCAGCAACCTATATCATCGCCCCACAAGGAGCAAGTCCAGCAATGATCGCCACTAAACGCTGGATTGGGCTCTAGGGCCCTTTAGGCCTGTTCCCATTTATACTCTGTGTAAGAAGGAACTGCAGATGCTGGTTTAAACCAAAGATACACACAAAATGCTGGAGTAACTCAGCGGGACAGGCAGCATCTCTGGAGAGAAGGAATGGGTGGCATTTCAGGTGGAGACCCTTCTCAGACTTCAGACCGGAAACGTCGCCCATTCCTTCTCTCCAGAGATGCTGCCTGTCCCGCTGAGTTACTCCAGCATTTTGTGTCTATCTCCCATTTATACTCTTCTGGGGAACAGGCAGTGGGTTAGTTTTGTTTCAGCTGGAGGTGCAAATCTACATTTTCTGAATTCTCCAATGAAAATCTAAATCCAAGGGTGGAAATTCATCGTTGATCACGGTTTTTGATTATTCTGAAAAGGCCAAACATTTTTATCTGAAGAAGGACGTCACGGTGGCGCAGCGGTAGAGTTGCTGCCTCACAATCCCAGAGACCCGGATTCAAACCGGAGTGCTGCCTGTACGGAGTTTGCACGTTCTAACCATGACCTGCGTGGGTTTTCTCCGGGTGCTCCAGTTTCCTCCCACACTCCAAAGACGTGCAGGTTTGTAGGTTAATCGGTTTGCTGTGTGTAGGATAGTGCTAGTATACGGGTGATAGTTGATCGGCACCGACTAGGTGGGCCGAAGGGCCTGTTTCTTCACTGTATCTTAAAATTAAATTTTAAAACTAAATTTCAGGGACAAGTTTGCAGCATCATTAGACTGAATTGTCAAAGTTTTTAAGTGTCATTATAAATTCATGTTCCAGGAGCAGAATTAGGCCATTTGGCCCATCAAGTCTACACCACCATTCAACCATGGCTGATCTATCTCTCCCTCCTAACCCCATTCTACTGCCTTCTCCCCAATGCTGAGACCTATACCCTGCAC